>PQXJ01000234.1:0-57900 GCA_004786225.1 Botryotinia narcissicola | reverse complement strand
AAATTGGAATTGTTATTAATTTTTAAAGTTATTCAAAATGGGTGATCGAGATCGTGCATATAGCAGGGACGTGCACGTAGTAGGGAAATCGGTTATTTACATCATGGCTTTCTTTACAACTCACTAATAACACGATACATTATGGTATGTATGTACGAATTAGGTAATTCTACACCTCTCCTCCCCACATCACTATACATTCTATTGCCCATCTCTAAGTCCGAGTCCACCTCCCAAAGCGAGGCAAAAACAAGCGACCTCAAAGTCTCGATCCCCCTCCTACCCCCCGAATCCTAAACCCATATCTCGGAGTATGAATCCTGACCCTCGTCCCCCCCCTCATCACCGACTCAACCACAATCTCCCTCGTCGTAAGCCCCACCAAGACCCCCCTATCCCTCCTCTTCATACCTGTATCAATGGGCCAAACTTCCACCTCCTGTCCCCTTTGCAATCCCGTCGGATCGAGCGAATCAACACCTTCATCTTCCTCTACGAAATCAGACGCCGAGACTTGCTCAAGTACTTCTGCTCCTGAGAGAACCGTGGGTTTGGGGAGTTTCTTCGCGGCGAGTCGCACCGCTTGCTCGAATCGCCCGATCCATGCGTAGGTTTTGGGGAAGTGTTGCGCGGAGATGTAGGATGCGGGTAAGGCACCAGGTAAGGTGGTTAACCAATGGAATGGCCAAACCGCTAGAATTGTAGTCAGTAACGATTCTCATTTCCCATGCCCCCCTCACCCTACACACCTTCAATATCCGCCAACATCGGCCCCTCACTCCCCAAAATCCACTCCCTCCCATCCCCCAAAAACCCATTCTCCAACAGCTCAAACGCCCCCTTAAACGCGGCCAACGCCTCCGGTCTCCCCTTCTCCAAACTCGCCCTCTCCCAACTCTTCCCCGTGTAATCCTCCCGATCCCGCGTAAACTTCTGATCCCCCAACAACGGCAAATCCAACGGCAACAACTGCGCCGCGCGCAAAAACAGCCCATCAACCGTCCACATCTCCAAAAGTTTCTCGATCCCCATCTGTCCTGAAATTTTCGGTTGAGACGGATACAATTCCTCTAATTTGCGCAGGATCAATCGCGTGTCGTGGTAGATGTCTCGTCCGATACATACGATAGGGATACGTCGATACCGGGTCCCGAGTGCTTCGACATCGGGGCGTGGCATGGTGGGGGGTTGAAGACATTCGGAGTAGGGGATTCCGCGGAGAGTGAGGTACCATGTTATTCTTTTGGGTGGGTTAGGAATTGGGGTTTTAATGGGGGAATGGGAGGGGATGGGATGAATTGGGATGGGAATGTGTATAAATAAATAAATAAATAGATAAATAAATAAATGAATGCATATACATACCTCTTAGCAAAAGGCGAAAATCGATAATGAAATATAATTATCTCGGGTTTCTGCATCTGCATCGACGTCATGGTGATGCAATGCGATACTGCAGATGATAAGGTTAAGATAAGTCTGCACTTGCACTCTGAAA
Source organism: Botryotinia narcissicola (assembly GCA_004786225.1). Lineage (NCBI taxonomy): Eukaryota > Fungi > Ascomycota > Leotiomycetes > Helotiales > Sclerotiniaceae > Botryotinia > Botryotinia narcissicola. The sequence continues at coordinate 56,402 of PQXJ01000234.1, read as the reverse complement.
TATGTATGTGTATGTGTATGTGTATGTTTCAAAGATTGAATAGAATATTAGGTGATGGAACCGTAACCCCCCGCTCGATAGATGGAAGGAATTGAGTTGTGATCAATTGATCAATCGATCAATCAATCAACTTTGATTTTAATTTTGATGTTAATTTTGATATTCTGGTGAGTGGGTGAGGAAGTGATGTATTGATGTATTAATGAAATAATAAATAAATAAATAAATAAATAAACCAAGAAAACCACACTCGAGAAATACTCCATCAACCCTCGAGCTAGACCCCGAGCTCCAAAATGCGGAGATGGATGATGGGAAGATGGGGAGATGGGGATGCTGGGGTGTGGATACCGAGGTTCGGGTTTAATCGTTTGATTTGATTTGATTTGATATGTGAATTTGTGAATGTGTGAATTTGTGAATGTGTGATGAAAGCGAGACGAGACGAAACGAGATGAGATGAGATTCTCTGGACTCCTTACTCCTTCATCATTCTTTTCGTACCGTGTACATATCGATGCTTTCATATTGAAGCTACAAGTTTAGTACTGGACACTAGATTTTCTTTGCTTCTATTCCCAACTTTTCCTTTCGCATCCCCAGTTCTCGCGACTGACAGCAAAGCTTTCTATTCTCTCTCCTTCCTTGCTATATTCATCTTTCAAAACGGGAGAAATTATTCATATTATCTGGCTGTGGGTGAGTAGTAAGGTAGATATGCGAAACGATATTTCGTGTGATTTGTATCTCACAAATTCTTTTCTATGCGGCCTGGTCCTCCTCCTTCCGCGTACGTCTAGACCTAGAATTCGAAATCAGGTTCGATCGAGACTCTAGATATTTCGTATTCTGGCTCTTGGATTTTAGACATGCAGATATATTACCCCCTTCGTTTACCCCCGAATCTTGTGTTGCAAGATCTAGATAATAAAAATGGTAACCAGAATTGATATAATATAACTACGAGATGAGCCTTGAAAGGGAAGTTTGCTCTTAAAACTCACATCGGCAATCAGAAATGGATGAATGTGAGACGTATTTTTGGGTTGGTTAAGGAGGATACTGGTTCAAGTGGATCAATTGTATGACGGTTAGTTAAACTATACTAATATGAAATCAACTTAGCTTCAAAAAACGTTGTTGGTTATAATCGCATTTAAGCGCTTGTCGTTTCAAGTAGACAAACGCTTATATAAGACCTTGCCTTCTCGGATAGGTGTTCAAGTGTGTATGATTGGATAATTTCTAATTTGCTTGACTAGGAAGCAGCTTTGGATTGTGTGGATTTTGGATTTAAATTTTGAAGATTGGTGCGTATCGTAGACCGGAAATGAGCTTAATTGAAATGAGAATGATATTCAAGTCGATCAAAGGAAGGTTTATTGCTGGCAGGGATCTAAGCGGTGAGGAAAGAGGGAGTGCTTTAAGTAGAAACTGTGAGGATTATACATATATCATTTTAAGATGTTGGTAGATGAAGATGGAATAGGGGTTGGCTCTGGTTTCTCGGTGGAAATGCTCGATGAGTTGAGCGCTGCATAGAGGTTGCGAATAGCGAGATGCATGGATGCTTATATTTATAGACCGCTGTTCTGAATTTGAGGGGCTGAAGATTTAATTTGCTTTAAGTTGAAATTGAGATGCTGATGTGTATCTTTGCGTAGAGAATGCTAGAGGCGGAAGGCGGCAGAGGTTAGTGAAGAATAATGGATAGGTCAAGACGAAGTGGATTCTATTCAGACCTACAAAATATTCAAAACAAAGCCCCTCAATAATGAGACTGCGGGAGCTTAGCGATTCAGAGGGGACGATTGTAACGATTGCGCGAACATTAACAAAGATATCGAAATTCTTTCGGAAACAGACTAATTGCAATTCTCATATAAAGTTATAGACAGACAATATACTTTTTCCTAGACAGATATGTTTATAGTATCACGAGTCTGCTCCCTTCCAAGATCGACGTCAGAACTAACTTCAGATTCTTCTTGACGCCAATTATCGTATTCTCGTTGAGATTGTAGTCGCCATATTTGTAGAAGAATTCCACACTAATCCTCTCATGACTGCCTTTACCAACAACGACTTTGGTCATCTAAGAGCTGTCGTGGTGTTAGTATGTAATTCCTAGAATGGGACGAGACCATATGGGTGAACTCACTGGCTTGGATATCATCCCTTATTTCATTATATGTGAAAACTTGTATGAGACTCCAGAAGACAAGACTCTCACTGGTATTTTGAGTTTGTGCTACGGCGTACGAAATCGGCTTGAAGATACTCTCGAGTTCGGTGCGCTGATGTGTTGGCACAACGAGATCGTCAAGAATACTCTGAATGAGCTGCATGTGGAATTCAACTTCATCGGTCTCTATATGCTTTTTGTAACGTTCGTTACGAGGGCTGTATAATCTTCAAAGTCAGTATATAGCTCTTTAAAAAGGCTTGGTAGAGTAGATCATGCTCTTACCACGTAGCCATATTAATATCCATCCATGGCACTTGGGGGTTCGCCCTCCTTTTTTTGACTCTTTACTTGAATACTAGCTTGAGCGTCCAACCATTGCTGGGTGAGGTTCATCATCTGTGCAACTTCATCCAAATGATCTTTGAACTTGTCGGGAACTTTATAGACTTGAAGCTCGTATAGATGACGTTTTGAAAGTCATCGGACCCCTTGTCCTCCTTAGAAGGAGCCTCTTATGCGGGGGCCAATAGACCCCGCTATGAAGAGGTATGGAGAAGGACTTCAGCCACGTTAACAAACCGGTCCGTGTTATCAATTATAGAAGTAGAAATTTTTAGATTTCCAAAGGAAGTTTATTGTGGTATCTGATCTGATAGAAAAGAAAGAAGATCTGGTGGTTTCTGGTTGTTGTAGAATGAATTTTTTTTGCTAACCGAGTAACAGATACAAGACTTTATAGCTCTACTGTAGGTAGAGAAGAGCTGATGATCCTGCCGAGTCCGAAGTGGCATATTGAATAAGTACTGGTATTGCTATCTGGACTTGGTCCCGCCTGGCGTTTGGAGTCTTGTGATCACCACATAAGAGGTTGATAGCTCATCGGCGATGATCACAAAGCCTTGACTCGTTAATAGAAGCAATGTCATTGTATTAGTCAATTACAGCTCACAATTGCACTAACATAAGTTTTCGTTTTATCAAACAGGAGTCGTGTTATATGGGAAGATTCACCTTACCGATGCGCAAAGATAAACGAGGAACCTGCAATGACTGACGAGCAGTTGATAGACCAAACACTAAGAAAACTTTATATCGACGAGGAATTCGTGGAGCTACTGCTGGTCAAGGCAAGCAACATCACTTTGAGTGTAGTATTTCATCGCCAAGGTTAGCAAGGTCCAATGATTCAAGGTCGCAGAAAGCACGCCGGAGAAGCTATTCCTGTGGCTAGATGCTCATTAGTATAAACAATTGCAGCATGATTCAGCACCCTTTAAATAAAATAAAAAGTTTTCGAGCCATCACATGCCGGTGATCATGACTAGTCGATATCGAAGCAGAGTTACTGATAGTAATCAATTCGTATAGCTGAATTAAGTTTCTGAGAGGGGGAAAAAGAAAATGAATCTATATGTATCATCCATGTCAAAAAGCAATAGGTTATATCTCCTTAGCTGCCAAACTCTTACGGTTTCAGCGGAATCAAGGCAGAGAACCCGCCTACAGCAGTTAAGGGGTTAAGATATACTAAGCATTACAAGCACTAGACTAGACAGAATACAAGGCTACCCCACGTCAGAACCCAGACCACATGATCTGCAATGACTTTCCTAATTTTGTGCTATTGTATGTTGTGAACTGGAGGTCCCCGCTTATCCACAAAATGTGTCCATAGATTATTCGTCGCTCAAAATGACATGCATATGCACAACATATCGATGATTATTATATTTTCACAAAGAGCGAGCTGAAAAGGAACTTTCAGTTTTCATGCTTGCTTTTTTGGTTAATGATCAATGAAAGGAGGGTAGGTAGGTAGAGTGAGCTCCGACTTTGCAACCTGATGAGGTAGAACTCAAGTCATATAAAGCTGACAACTTGTAACTTATATGTTCACTTAGCTCTTTCATTGTTTACTCATAATCCTACACTCGTATGAACAAGTACTTTGTAGCATTTTTAAAAAGCTTTTCTCACTCTATTTGATTAAATCGTCTCTGCAAACTTAGTGATTTCCAGTGATCAACAAGTCGTCGAAATGCCAGAGAACGTTGCCAATGATACAGAATCGTCCCAAGCCGTCCGCGACTATGAAACACCGAATCTTCTCTACATCTCCTATGTCCCGCTTATATCGAACTTTGACAAGGAGAAACTGGATTCCATCAAAGCTGACGTCGATTCTTGGTTTGCATACGAAGTTGGAAAGACTGAGAGTGAACTTAGTAATCAAATGAGAGAAAAGAGACTTCCCGCAGATGGCACGGTTGCCTCGAGAGTCCAGAGAATGATGTATCGAGCTAAAGTAATCGAACGTTTAAGAGAACATAGTTCTATCTGGTAATAAGATTCCCGAACAGTCACGTCTCTCAGACATTTCTAATTATGAACGTTGTGTGCAGGGCCCCGCTTGATTCCATGCACGGTGGTAAAAAATCTCTTGGTCCAACACCAGAGGATAGTGTTTATGGAGAAGTCTATGAAGAGCTGAAGTCTCATCACATCACCCAGGGTTCCCTTCCCGAAGAGTTTTCATTCGTGTTGAAATCAGCGACTCTGCTTATGGCATCGACTATGGAATCGACCAAATCCCCGGAATATCGACACCTATCCACCAACGTCGAATACAAATATGATGCTGCCAAAGAAACATTCACACCAGGTTAGTTCGGTCTGATTTCCGCAGCCGTCTGGTGGCATGATTGCTAAATTGAAACTTCTCAACTCAAAGTCATCAAAGCGACTCATTTTGTCGTCAAATTCCAGTTTGAAGAGGCTTCAGTGACCTCAACTGTATCTTACCGTGACTATCAAATGAGGTTCGACAAAGAAAAGTGGGATTTTGCCAAGCTTCGTGCAAAGGACTTGATCACTTCGGGAGAAAAATTTCTAAAGGAAACATCTCTGGTGCTTTTGATGAATACGCCTCCGTCCTCTGCACATGCTATCAAAGGTTGATGTTGGACAATTTCGTCGCAATTTTTAGTTAAATATGCAAGTAAGAAGGGTCCATCGGTGTACGAACTTTGATGAATGACTTCAATTTAATGGCCACTGTACTAAATCTAAACGAATCCGAAAGAGATTAGCTCTTTCAGTAGCCCTTATTTAAATTCTACTATCTGTAGACCATAGCTAGATTCTAAATAGAATACGATATGGAAGTTTAGGAACTACAGATCGTAGGTGCTACGTCACCCGTATCCTTCTCAAACCAACAATCAGTTTCCTTGAAAAAAAGAATTATACGATCACAAACATACAGTAGCTTGGTGTTCGGATCTGGGCTGTGAATACAGTCGTAATATGCATTACCAACTTCAATCTACTCACACTGCTTACCATCTTTTTCAATATTGTTATGATGTCACTTCACTTGGCTAGCAGTCTTTAGTATTCGGCTACCATTACCACTAGCCGAGGTTAACTAATGGAGCAGCAACGCTAGATTCAAGCACCCGCTGAAGAATTCACCATCAACATTATTCATGGACACTTGAACATATAATCTAAATATTATTCTGGCAACTTTTCCGTGGTCGCCGCCGGTAGTGACCAATCTTAGTGAAGTTTTGTGATATGCAAGCAGCCAAGATAGACCCTCCTACAAGCCTCGTATAAACTAACTACAAGAAACAGAGGGAAATCTTCCGCACATCAAATCGCTGACTTGGCAATCAATAAATAAGATCTCAGACTCTATTTGGAGAATGAAATATGCTGGGGATATATACATATACAAAGATTCTGAAAAGTTTGCTAGGTGAAGTTGAGATTAAGCAAAGCATTTTGTGCTGAAGAACATTAGCGAGTGGGGTTTGTGTCTTACTGTAAGCAAGGTAGCTTGGGGGCTATGAAGAGTTTTAAACATCGTGCTCGGTTCTATCAATGATAAATTCAACAAATGTCGTCAACTTCGACAATGTTATAATATCACCCATTTTAATGGCCATTTTATCGATGTACGGTGTGCGGAGTTCGTGCTCGAAGGAGCCCAAATCTGAAGAAAATGAGTTAACGTTTGAATAATGTTGCTAATCGCGGATATGAAATATGAGCTGATGTTTCTGGATGCGAGAACGGCAATAAGAGCCGCGTTTGCCAAAACAAACATCTGACTAGAAAGTAGATGTGTCTCTCATGTCACGGGTTTTGCGAGACTTCTTTTCACGCTTTTCCTTTATGGCGCAGCGCTGAAGTCCAGGAGATGAAAATAGTATATGGTCTCTCACATTTTCCATCAGCGGTCTAGAGTCGAGAAGGAGAAATGAAGAATAGTAGTATAGTTATTGATCATATAGAAGATATCGAGGTAGAAGGGCGGGGATCTGCGCTGAGGAGAGGGGTAGGAGAATTGGCGAGGGTAAATAGGGTGAGAAGTATACCTTACTTGACCAAACTATGTGAGAATACTTTGTTGAGGTCAGGTTATTGGAGATATTCATGCGATAATCACGGGCTTTGCAGAGATGCTTGGTTCTTGAATGGGTCTGGTTTCTGAATGGATCTGTCATCTATGCTTACCGATACTTCAGTCTGAAAAATATTTGAGGCTAGGAGTGCTCATAATAACTTCACACGGACAGATGGAAATGATCGATACATCATAAACTCATGATTTTAAAAACAAAATTGGAGAGATTATATCAAATAAAAGAACAGCGATGAAGGAAACCGTAAGGAAATAAACAAGTTTAACTCGTTCCACCTGAGCATACAAGCGTTTTTTCATCAGAAATTCAGACATGACAAGTGGCTCATATTGTGGACAAATCTCTTTATGAAAGTGTATAAAGATCCAGGAAGGAGTTGAGGGTTGCGCGTTAGATTATGACTTTTGTAGAGGCAAGGGCTCTAGGGAAAGGGCTGAGTAAGGAACGGGTGAGCAGGGTGAAAGGGCTAAGGGTATGGGTAAATCATCATCGTCATCACGCAAGCTATATTCTAACCAATCAATATAGACTCGGCCTCATCGCATAACACAAATAGATCAGAAGTGGGAAAGACGAAGTTTCGTGCCCCGTGGGGACTTGTTCTCTGGTATTTATTTGAATCTATACGGAGAGGTCAAACGAAGGGAGAGACGAAACAGGGACAGCAGAGGGGAAACTCCGAGCTCAAGCCGCTATTGAATATTAATTATATAGTCATCAAGGGACGACTCAAAACTTACAATTAACGAATGGGGAGCCATATGTGGCAGGTGTAGTAAAGGCAGCAGCGTCTATTACTCATTAGATAAGCACTTAGAGTATCCATATGTATATTCAAACTTACTGGCAGTGATACGAGCCATTCTGTCCATGTTTCTCCAGTAGAATAACTGCTGGCTAATCGAGAGGTCCGGTTCTACACCCAGAGGAGTAGACTTGATGATACGATAAATCGCTTCCATTCGCGACACCATGTTCTATTCATACAGTTAGTAGTGCCTTGATTGGCTAGAGTTGGGTCGAATAATGTGGAGACAAAAAATAACGACGGGACTTGGATTTCTGGGTGGGGATTGAACAATTAGACAGTCTTGGACAATCAAAATGTCTAGAACAATCAAAGTGACAATTGCAATATGCCATATTCATCCTTGAATAACACTACAATGTATCATCAAAAGCCACGAAGAGTCTGGACTCTTCGCAGAAACCCAGGTTCCAGAGAATTCCAGGGGCAAAAGAATGATCGTTGTCGTGTACTATCAGGGGAAGAAACGATTTGAGACAGTGATCAATGGTCATCAAAATAAAGCAATCTGACCAATCTGCTGAATTGTCTAGACCTTGGGTTTGCAATTGGAGTAGGATGCCAAGGAAGATAACTCAAGGTAGTGAAAAGATCCTATGAAAGTAGCAAATTGTCTTGTATTGAACTGACAAACAACTTCACAGCTCTCGAGGTAACATAAACCTATCTGAAAACAGTGCTTCAAAACATTTCTCTGGTCTTCAAATATCTGACACTCTTTGAGGAAGACAAGAGCTGACAGTAGGCTCTATTATGCTTCAGATTGTAGTTTTTGTGAAATATCTCATAGCCATCTGCGAACAACACCACTAAAGACTTCATACATACCAAAATATGGCACAATCAATCTGAAATAACGAGCTGAAGTTTCTGATGAAACTTAACACAGTCAGGACAATGTATCAATCTTTTCTTAAAGCAACCAAAAATTCCTGTTCAATGGCAAACAGCAATATCTCAATTGCATAAGAGAACGTCTCAACAGCAAATTTGATTTGTACAAGATACCTCAAAGAGTTTTTAAGAATACTACACTATAGTAAATTCCTCTTGAAAGGTTTCAGCAGACAGCATGATTCTCAGGTGTCTTCAAGTAATCAACAGACTGTCTAAATCTTCAGAGATTTGCTGAGAACTCCAAGAAGCTTGAAAATCAACCAAAAGAAACATGGAGAGACATTTCATATCCATCATTAAAGTCTTTAAAGACCTCAGGATGTATCAAGCTTTGGCAGACTGTCTAATAAAGAGATGGATCGACAGTTGCTAGTAGAACTGGTGGTAGGAGAACAATTGCAAGAAGCTCGAGCCACTTTGCACCCGAAGTTAAGCCGTCGTTAATTTCAGGAGGTCTCTAGAAGTTCAACTAGAAAACAACTACTCCTAGTGGGTGAAAGACCATCTAAACACTTGTATAACGTATAAATTCTTTGTTGAAATAAAGTTCGCGCATTGTGGTTGATGGGAGGATTCGAGAGAGTTGAAGTCTGGTAGGGAACGCGACAGGAAACTAGGAATACGGTGAAAGCGATGGATTGAGAGGAGGAAAGGAAGGAAAGATGCCAATACGTACGATTGAAATGAGAGATGGCTGTAATTGTTGTTGTTGTTGTTGGATTTGATGGTAACTGTACGATTGTAAATCGTATTTGTAAATTCTCTCGATTGCCAAAGAGAAAAAATTCAAATCAATAATTTTTTGCGAAGTATATTGGTACCAAGTGAATGTGACTGGAATCACGGGACTTAATTATTTATGTATTGTATTGGATAGAGAGACCAGATGGGAGGGTTAGCATGGTATGCGAGGCTGCGTGCAAGCCTTCTGGCGGGTTGGGAGATATTCTACACGTGTTTTTGGCCTCTCTGCGATTTTGTTAGCTTTTGCAGGGAGGTTTGCATTCCACTGGCGGTCATTTTGATCATTCTTTATTCAGTGGTAAGTGATGATATCTAACAGTTTACTTATGTAGCTAATTTTGTGCTGTTAATACAGAGAGTCTGCTCTGTGTTCGTGTAGAACGTTGGACTTCGAGCTCTCCCTCTGCAGCAACACTTTATCGCCCTACCAGAACCAAGCCAAACTTATCAATACCAATAACTTAAGTATTCAGTTCATATTCTGAGAGCTTGCATGAAACGCTGAACGGGAAGCCATTCCAATTTCAACATTACTTCGAATGACCATGTTCGGCCTCTACAATCTTATCCTTGACATCATTACTAGAGTCAAGCGCACGAGTAACTTGAGCCCATAATATTGGTGACTAAAGCTCTGACTAAAGCGCAACTACTCGAAGATTTAGCTAACACTAGAGTGGGTTTTGGCAGACAGTTTTCATTCAAAATGAGTGACTTCTAGAAGGCGGGTCAAGACGTCATCAACCATGCAGTAGCGTTCTCAAATTTTTTACCCTACTAGTCCTTTTCATGCACAGAAGAAAGGCATCAGGATTGATCTATGAGTTTGACCTTTTTTCTCCTTGAATGTCCTTGTCAAGCCGTTTCGCACTTCTTGCATTTATCCGCTGTTCATCAAAACTTCAATTTCCTAACTCTTCTCATATTCATTAATCACCATTTATACCTTCTTGTCTCACCGGCTAATCATGACTCATTATACAGATGCATATTCAAGAATACGGGTAGCATCCTGGAAGTAATGTCCTCTCCATTTCCGCAGGACACCAGCAGGCACGAGCTACCATCAAAACGACGACGCTTTGCACCCAGATACATCAGCACCATACTCGCTAGTTGAGCCAAGAAGAAGACATGTATAAGTGTTCGATAATCGCAATCGATCACAAAGCCTTCAGGACTGGATGGAAAGAATGGTTGCGCACATTGTCGACTATTCGAGAAGTTTCATCTATCCAGCCACAAGTTCAAAAGCACACTCAATCCACAGATATGCGCCATTATAGCAGATTTAAGATACTGCAATGACTTTCTCAATCCTATTTTCACTGTGGAGGTTATGTGGACGGATTTCGATACCTGTATGTCTATCTCAGTCTTAGGTTGAGATGTCCCGTGTTGCTTGGTTTTTAGATAATTCGCATTTAATTGCACAAGCAAAATTCATATCCTCAACGCCTCATCCTGTATGCAAGATTAAATGCACCTTTACTGCATGATATGCATTTTCATTCACCCATTCAAAAAAATTCTAGCAAGACTAGATCCACCTCTCCGAACCCAACTTTGACTTGCTGTTATCTCAAAGCAATGAATCTTATTAACAATCCTACAAATTCTACACGATGCTTTTTGCTTTTCACGAAAATTCTCAAGCTGCCTTCAAAAACTTCGCCGGTGTGCTGACACCCAGAATCATCCAAGAGACAAACCATGCTAGTTCCGCACAAAACAAAGGCATTTTCAAGGCTCATTCAAGGATTGAAAGAATAGTTAGATCTGGTAAAGTCGACATTAAAATTACGCTGGCTTTGTTCTTCTGCTCCAAGTATGCTGTATTTTTGAACAGATACCCATCATGGAAGCTGGCTTTATGATTGTATTGAGAACTTTTGAAGCCGTTTGCGTAGGAGCTTCTCTGATCTAATACTCGGACTGTGTGATGCGACCTGCAACACTTTTTTTCTGCTTAGAATACATAAGTTTGCTTCCGATACCTAATGCACAGCATCTATCCTGCTGCACTCGTTGGGAACAGACACTCTTCCTCGTGCACTCATCTTCTTAGAAGAGTGAATGATCTCCGCTTCCATAGGTATTCATTGCCCACAGAATCACACCTCTGGACTATACGCTAGATGAAAGCTTGTTTGCACATATAATTCTACATCTATCGCTCTATAGGAGCAAGGGTACTCTCATACCGATCTTCAACAGATCTCATTATGCCGCGCCTGCAGGCACGACAACGCACCGCAACCGGAACAGTCATTTTCTAGTTTACAAATCCAAATGTATGTTTCAAAACTATCTGGAACCACAAGAGTTGGCTCGTCTATTAAAAACGTTAAGAACGGGGAAAGAAAATGGAATGGCAGGAGAAGAGATTTTTCCCTTCATCTCATATTCTCGCACATAACCAATGGGATTTTGATTAATTTCGTACTACGGACGAGCTTTCGCGATGATGGGGATTTCTGATAATGTAAACCTAGAAGATGGCATAGCTAAAATTGGTAAGTTCTATAGAAACGGTGGTTTTCTGCAGTTGTGTCGCTGTCGTGCAAAAACTCTACATGGAGATGCTGTTAGTAATAGCAGTCCAAGTTTCAAGTTTATGCTGTTTTCTATATCCATCACCGTTCTTTCCAATCTACATCATGATTATTACCAGCTGGAGCTTTTGTTTCGAAGAAACTATCAACCAATATCAGAGTCTTCTGTATTTTCCAGTCCTTCTACCTTGTTTTCAATGATTCAACTATCTCACTATCATCCCTATCTAGTACTGTGAGGCGAGCATAATCTCCTCTCGAGCCCCCTTGAGAGATATGATTGAACTAGAAGGATATTTAGATCATGTCAAGAATTGCCTTATAAGTGTTGGTCTGTTGAACATGCGCCAATTTTAAGGAATCTGAAGGTCGAAACTACTTCATCTGAGGTGAATAAATACGTTGCAATGGTAGAAGGGCCGGCCTTGGCACTCAAATGACAGAGACATTTTTTTCTCAATTTCTATTAGTAGAGAATAATAACAAGCCGGATTCAGGCGCGTTAGCACAATGTGAAGGTCATTAAAATATGTTGGAGATCTTTAGTTGCTTTATTTGAAAGAGAAGTTTTACTTACTACTGTCATATGGATCATTCATTATTATATTATTGTATTGGACATCCTATTCTATCCCTACCATCGTCACATTCTCCATCTACTTCACAGGAACATTTGCCCCGGGAAAACTAACCGCCACATCATCTGGCTGATCTTCTGTCGTTGATCACAATCTTATCTGAAAATAATGTCAACATGGCCCCTTAAATAATGGCTCGCTGGCACTTTTCAAACTACAAAACTTTGTGGTAGATCGAGGCTCAGAGTGGAGTATCATTCACTTTAATTTGAACGCTGACCCTGTTTTTATGGCTCTGATTAGTTCTAGGTTAATGCTAGCTACCTAGGTACTTAAGCGACCTTTTTTCAAAGACCGTCGGAACCAATTTACTGGAATTGCAGGAATCCCAAGCGGCGATGGATGAGGTACTCGGTCAGAGCATTGCAGATCGCGTCTCGCAAGGTTTGGAATAATGTTAAAGGGTAATATATCAGGCTCTAGTGACCATCAAGCCAATGGTCTGGAATAAGAATCACCATCATCATTGTCATTGTCATTGTCATTACCCTACTCACACTGTCCCATATCCACAACCCGTGATTAATATCACTAGATACGGAGTCTAGTGTCCTCCCGCAGATTCATTAGATATGAATCTTTTCAATCATTTTATCTCTTCTGACAATGCCACAATGCCACAGCAACAAGCTTATTTTAATAAATCCGATTCTTTCGTTGCAGCCGCTGCTACAATAATAGATTTGTAGGCATGGTGGCTTAAATAATAGTGCAATAGATCTATTCCGAACCGGAAGAGCACTTTCATCGAGGGTATGACTCTAGACAGCTATGACTTGAGACATTACCTAGGCGCAAAGTGATAAGCTCATCAACTCATATTTCCCCTCTTGAACCCATATACAGAACCAAGTGAATGTACGTCACTCCTGTTCTGAATGAATTCAGATCACGCAATCAAATACTTCCAGTTCTCAGGCTGATATTTCTGCCCATATAATAAGTACTTCCCTACCAAGATAATCCAAAGGATTAAATTCGCATTATGTTCCTAGCTTTTATGTCGGAGTACAAAGTTACCCAACTTTCAAGCCGCAGTATTTTTCTCATTTTCAGGTTCGAAGCAAATTTTCGCGTTGATTCTGCCAATTTAGCCAAGTTACCACCACTTATATAAAAAGTAATGTATTAGATTAGACGTCAATTAAAGTTGATAGTATCAATGACGACAAACTACAAGATACAACATCAATAACAATAAGAAAGCCATACAAACACCCACAATCTTTCCCGCAAAGGAATTGCATATTCGCCCCAAATTATGAAAGTACCCGTGTAGCCCCAAACCATTCGAATTCTACGAAAAGAATTCAAAGTGTTTCCATGAGAACTTATGTATCTTTTCTGAGCGCTACGCGGAATCGCAAATTACTGTCCGAGCTGTCTCTTAAATCCCCCCTCCCCGCTAATTTCAGATCTTGAGAGGGAGAATGGTAGTTGCGAAGCTTGAAAATATCAATAATGGTGAATACATACCGCTTCCACACGTGTCAAATTAAAGCTAAGTAAATAAGCAAATCCATTTCAAGTACATGACCCCACCATGTGATTCACCTCCGTCCTAACCATACCCCCCGCACTTCCTTCCCAGATAACCAGGAATTTAAAGTCTCATACTCGTTACATAGTAGACTCCAGAAGATGTACAGGAGAATTCTCCAAAGATTGAATGGGTGTTTCCCAAATTTGTTGCTTTGGTGGAGTAAGTGTTAAGAAATACATAGTGGTTTAAAGCGGATATTTTCAACCAGTGGCACTAAGATACTTTGGTAAAAACCGTATGATTACAAAAACCTTCAGGTGACAGTCATGGCTGTGTCAATGAGGATCAGATTCAACACTAAACAATACAGACGAGGAAGATTTGACAATAAAAGTTCATAGATAGTTACCACGTAATGTGTATTTACACAGTATATTATCGCTTTCAAGCAGCTCGTCTGTAACTTATTTTTCTTTTTTTGATGCTCTAGTCTTTGGATGTTGTATTTAACTCTAGTCTATTATCTACCCGCGGAAGCCAGACCACTCTATGACCAATGGTATAACATAACAACGCTATCTATGCCATCTTTATCCCACATTATCGTATACCCGATACCAAGCATGATCTCTCCCATCATACATCATATTCAGAAAGAAAATCTACACCAATCACTGAGGCTAATGCCATGCCCACACCCAGGTCACTATACCCTCTCTTCCTCATTTTCTACTTCCGCCCCCGTTAACACACTCTCCCTCTCCAAACTCATCTTTCCCAGCCCCTTTACCCCCCAAACCCCCGCACTACCCACCCCACACACCACCGCCAACCCCACAAATGGCAAACCCAACCAACCAGTCCACTCTCCCCTCCAAACAAGTCCCAGTTCATAAAGTCCTGCGACCGCCGGTCCCGTCAAAAGTGCACTACTCGTTTCCACCACTGCTATCATTGCGAATATTCTCGCCACATGTTTCTGATCTACCAATCTCGTGATTAACGAGCGGACTAGTGAGACGAATCCTGTGCCTAGGGTGTAGATTATTAAACCGACGATTGTGAGATGGAGGCTTGGGGAGATGGCGATGGTAAGGGCGCCGAGAATGAGGAAGAGAGAAGAAATCCGAGCGAGGAGAAGGTCTTTGTGGGTTGATGAGAAGTGGGATTTGGTTATTAGGAGGGAGGAGAGGAAAGGAATAAGAAATAGAAGGAGAAGAATGTTTATCAGGGCCCGTAGAGAGAGAATGAGAGAAGCGTGTGATAAGGGGATGGAAAAGCGGGTAGATATATAGCGGATGCAAAGTTCGATTGATTGTTGACCTATGACGCGGGTCATAGATGGCAGAAGGAGGAGAAGAACGGGTAGAGTAAGGAGAGGTCGGCTAGTGGTATAGAAATCAGATAGACGGCGGGTGATGGTCGGTTTCCATTTTGGCTTTAAGGGCTCGTTGAAATCGGATGACGAATCGCTTATGTATTCCGAAGACGAATCGTCTGGGACCAATGTGGAAGTTTGTGTTTTAGAAGCATGAAGATGGAGTGTTTCGGGTACAAAAGCGATGAGACATAACAATCCTGATGTCAAAACAAATACTCCGCAGTATATTGAGATCCATGGAGAATAGACCATAATTGCGGCTGCTACGGTTGGTGCAATAAGTTCTGCAGAGAGTGAAGCACATGCAGCAAAAAGGAAAGCATTTGCTCTGTTATTTATCAGTGTTAAGAACCAAGAATCTGAAATAATTTGGATCAATACCTTTCATCTTGAGTAGTAACATCTGAGATGATAGCATAAAATATTGCGGAAGCGGTCTTTTCACCGCCACCAACGAATTGTAAAAATGGCGCAAACCACACAGCACGGATGGGTAGCATCATCCACTCGCTCATGATGAATACTTCAAATAAAAGGGAGAGGAGGAGACCAAGGATTGACAAAGCAAAAACTGGTTTGCGTCCAATTCTATTTCTATGTCAGATAAATGCTTCAAAAATCAAAGAACAAATCAAATCGCAAAACATTGAGCATATAACTTTAAAGATATAAAAAATTCGTACTTATCAGCCAAGAGTCCATATGGAACAGCCATAAACATTCCTACATATCATCAACACCAGTCTCTAATTTTTCTTTTTACGGAGCTCCTCCCTACCTGGTAACGCTTTCAATGTTTCCAATACCGCAGTCAAAATATTCAATTCTTCTTGAACCTTATCGCCCTTGCACCTAGCTTCATCAATTGTGCTACTCGGCCCTACCCCACTCTGTCCCTGTAGTTCTTCATAATAACGATGACACAATATATCCTCATATATACGCATCGATGGTATCCAAGTCAAGTATATTCCAAACCCAATTATGAAAACTATCGTGGTAAGAAGTAAGATAATAATCTGTGGAGAATGCGTTTGACGAATTATAGAGTGTGTGTCAACGGTAGTTAGTCGTGATTGATCAAGGAGAGGAGATTCCTCGTCGCCATCGTGCGAGGATCGTGGTTTTGTTTTCGATATAGACATTTTCGCAGATAAATTCAAGTCTTGCGCCGGCGCATGAAATATCCATAAAAAAAAAAATTAAAAAAAAAGGGAGCAATTGAGTTATACAAGAGAAAAGAAAAAAATAAGAGAAATGTAGTATTAAAGAAATACAAATAAAAATAGACTTTACATATTTTCTAACTTTGAGAAACAACAATCAATGTGTTTTCGCAAAGGAATGTCTGATGTCAGAGCGGCACGACTCGCAGTAATTACGTTCCCTCGAAATAGAACCAACTGACCTTATTTGTCGCATGCACGGTGAGATGTACATCAGATGAATCGTACATGAAAAATTCGACGTGTTCGCTCCTGATTATATCTCAAGAGAATCAAGGCAGTGTACTGTAGGCGTACAGGATGAGTGGTAGAAAAATATGCTGGGATAAGAGACTAGAGTGCGTAAAGCGAGAAGATGAAGGGGTTCCAAGAGATCGTACCTGATGATGACCCGTGGTGCATGGCGTAATTCACGCGCTGACATGCAGGCACGAATTCTATCTTATCATCGCTAAATCAGCAAATGAAAAGTCCCATAGATAAAGGAAAGCGGAGCGATTCAGAAACATCAAACAATCATCTTTGAAAGTTTCAATATTGCCAGATAAGGAAGAGTAAAACATTGGATATATTCTTTACCAGGTGATGATTCTTCTTTCCAGTACCCTCATCTCCTTGTTGCTACCTGATGACGCATCTTCATGTGGTACGCCATTACAATCCAAGGATCCGATAATGAAATTGATGTAGTGATCTCGAATTCATCCCAATACTTCGGATACCCACAGCTTCGTCGTACGACTCTTCCGAATCAAAACGATATTCAAAGTTCAGAGTCTTCGATGTCTCTCAATGACAACGATCTCCAACTCCCAACTTGGCAGCTAATATGCATAGTAGCCGACAGACTTCTGTGGCACAATTGAATTTGTTCTAAAGTATCAAAGTTGGGAGAACATGGCTTCTCGATACTTCCCAATGACATATAGGTCTACCAGTTTCAAGTCCCCATTTGTTCATATCTATCAACGTGTATTTGTGGCACAATTGGGTTTGTCCCAGAGCGTCAAATATAGGAAACTTTGGCTCTCCAGAGTTCGAACCGAACTGATCATGTACCTTTCTTATGCACAGAGAGAGAATTTGTTCTCTTGAGCTTCAATGATGATTGGGTATAGAACGAATTGGTTAAGTCTCGAAGCAGCCATCTGTCTTGTGTACATGATGTATAATAATCAGCTGTTGATTAAATGATGTTCTAGTGGACATAAATTGAGTAGCATGCTTGACGGTCTGAACCTTGATATGCATTTTTATTGTCAACGCAAGGCGTATAGATAAACTCAAATCAACTAAGGTTACATGATCTTCTTAGCTAAATATATTTTCCGGGTTTGATCTGCGAACCTTGCACTCACGCACCTTTTTGACATGCATTCTGAATGCACCAACCAATAATAAATCTGCTGGTACTTTCTTGGAATTCGGGCGACTTGGATTAGGGAAAGTCCGACGTACTTGGAAGCCTACTTCCATGCGTTCATACTATTGTCTGTGCGGTACCAGTATCTGATCCTGATTGCCTCCAATTGTTCAGTTGTACACCCAGAACTGGGAATTATGTGAATTTCTGGGAGAAACGAGATCACTTCAAACTTCGATGTCTAGAAATGGATTGACCATTCCGTATATGGGTATGTGAAGCGGAATCGGCCATCGTGATTGACAACGCTTACAGACTGGTCGGGTATAAAAGATGACATTGACAATTTGACACCTATGAAGAGTATCTTTTTCCCACATGGTATACAACCGTAGTGGGTTTAAAGACATGGCCCGCGTTTCTAGGAACAGTTCTCTCATGTCTAAAACAAGGAATAGCTTTTCCACCTCGTTGTTGAGATTCGTTTCGCAGGCCGTTTTCTTAAAATGCCCATTGAGTGGCATCTCGTATCTGTGTAGTAGTGGACTCTAGCATAAAAGGGATTAAGGTTTGAAGAAGCTATCACTGTTATACAACGATACCATGCCTTGGCACTCCCGATTTTGATTTCCTTTAAAGTTTTTATCACGTTGAAGCTACCGAGGCGCTGGTCGTCGTCTAATATCTGAGAGAAAGCTAAGAGTCATTGCCCTAGATCGTCGCACACATTCTTTGCAGCGGGAGATCTGCTCTAATCTGATGATCTTCCCCAGACACCTTTTTGCCTCAAAAAAAACCTCAAGTTCGTAGTTCTTGAAGTCAAATTCCACAGAATATTGATTCTTACGTACCTTTTGCGCGTGGCATACAATAGTTATGTTAAAGCTTACATGAAGTTATCCAGCCCGTCTCGCAGTCATTATTGGCAGTGACAGCTCACAATTTTCTTGACAAGTGCGATATGTATCCGCATGTATAAACATGCTCAAGTCCACTAGGCGGAGAAGACCCACCTAACTTTCAGCTCGGAGAATCTCCAGAAATTGTTGGAGTTCCACACGTCTGTTCCCCGTGATGAATAATCATAGCAGTTACCAGTTGATAAGAACCAAAGATGATTCCTCTCTCATGTAGCATACCGAGATCCAAAGATTATCGTGGCGAGCAGCTCTTACCAAAATAACAATTTGCCTTGCAAATTCACATGTTCGTCATGCTCTCGGAGTTTTGACATTGGTATTCGCTTGTTCCTGGTACCTGATCACGGTAAGAACATTACCGTCCCTACGTTTCTCGACGGCATGGACCGTGTTATTAGCTCTAAACTATTCCGGGCAAACCTTGCCGAACAAAGTTTTGTATTTTTGAACCCGAGGAGTTCATCTCTGGATTTCCTAGTGGCTTGGCTGAATATCATTAGACTATTCCGAGCTTGATCTTGCAAACTAAGTCTATGTATATGTAAGCCTAAGAATTCCATTTTCGGACAAATAGTGTTCTCCATGCGAGGCTCTTCCCAAATTGATCACATCGGCACACACTCCCAACTCTAATCGTAGTCGCCAGTAAAAATTCCGATTCAGAATTAGAAAATTGTCCGACTGTTGCGCACGGCCAGAACACCTTGAATCAACCTCAATTGGAATCTGGTGGCTCTCTCCTTTTCGTTGTAAGCTCTTTACCAAGTCTATGGATTTTGCGATTATCAATATGGGGTTAGTATTCTCCGAGAAACCTAGTGCAATGGCAACGTCTTTGCAATTGACGAAATGTCGAAAGACTAGTGCCACAACAGTCAATGGATTTTCATTCAAGTAGAATGAAAACAATTATACTTCATGTGGCTTGAAAGATTCAGGACATTATACCAAATGTATAAGGGATCAACTCCGTGAGTTTCTCGATGCTGCTGATGAACACCCGAGTTCATGCATCTATGGGAGCTGGCATCTGGAATCTGACTCTATCTTCGACCCCTCATTCTATTGAATGTGGCGCTTGATCTGCAGCAAGCAGTACAGTCTCCGCTTGATCTTCAAGTCTTGGGCTCAAGTCGAGTCCATCAGACTCATATGGACTCATGTCAAAATTTCATTCTCTACGTGATGAAGAAGTATAAGAATGGGGATCTTTTCCGCTTCAAACTAACATCATCAACATCTTCTGAATCTTATTCTCACAACCAACTCAAATAAACAATTTCTCAAGAATCAAAATGCGTCCCATCATCATCGCTTCAGCTTTTGCAGCTTTGACCTTTGCCAATCCACTTCCACAAGACATTGATTTGGGTGCCATTGACGCTCTCCCACAAGCTGAAGTTTCTGCTGCTCCAGTCGGTGTCTCTTCCCAAGTTTTCGCGGTTAAGCCAGTTTCTGATGTCGTCCTTGAAGGGGCTGCAGCAGTAAATGATGTTGCTGCTCCAGACGGAGCCGCTAGAAAGCGCAATCTTGTCAAACGCGATTGCGAGCAGCAACCTCTCGGCTATGGCCCAAATTCCAAGTAAGTTCCTAGCACATAATAACTTTAAACTTAGACTCCGACTGATAATGTAAAAGACCAGACACCGCCGATGCTTTTTTGGCTGACCCTCAATAGAACAGGGTTGCCTCTAAAGCTCCTACTCCACAAGGTTACACTCTTGCCTTCTCTGAGCTCAAAGGCTCTACCCAGACCACCTCGTATCTTGGTTATAAGACCTTGAAATCCTATGACACTGTTGAGTGTGCTCAATACTGCGATCAACAAGATGGCTGCATTGCATTCAACATCTACTTTGAACGTGATCCCACTGTTGATCCTGGCTACAAGTGTTCCAACCCACCTTCCACCATTAACTACAAATGTGTGAAGTGGGGTGTTCAAATCAAGAAGGAGACTGCTACCAATACTGGCCAATATAGAAGTAAGCTTCTCTTCCTCCACATCTGAAGCAATCACATCTTCCAGCATACTAACAATCCCCAAGAGGACTTCCGCGTCGTCATTTCCGGATCCAATGGATACAACAAAAAGTACTCCCCAGAACCTTGCGATAAATACAAAGGCCCAGTTTCTCTCGGAGGAGCCATGCAGGCCCCTCTCAATCCAGTCACCAAGACCGATACCTAAATGGGCTACAAGTTCTTCTCTTTCGACGATGTCAAAACCTACGAGTACGGAGTCGTCGCTTGTACATCCGCCTGCACAGCGCAATCCAAATACAACATTGAGAATCCTCCTTCTTCCGGCCACCCAGCCATCTGCAACCAAGTCGTCGTCTACGTGTTGAGTCAAAGCAACAAACCTCAAGGCATCTACTGCTCAATGTACACCGAAGTCTGGGCTCCCAACCACGCAACCAACTACGGCCAATGGAGAGGATCCGAGTACTGGTCCGTTAGCCAGGCGTACTCCTATAACAGAGCGGACTATGATGCCAAGTACCCCAAGGCCATCTGTGATGTTGGAGGATGCCCAGCGGACTCCTACAAGGGCGGTAACTGGGGCGGATGGGGATCCGAGGAGAAATGTAAGTCTAAGAGATCAAAAATTGTGACTTTGTGAGCGATGACTGATCTTTCCGGATACAGAAATCATACGATTCCTTTTCTTTCGAATGGATTCACTCTAACTTATGATTTCGATGATGGATATGACGGATGGAGGCTTTTTGACGGGTTCTAGTTTATATTTCTTTCTCTTACACTACACTCCTTAATGATTTAATGAAGACTACGGATAGGAAATTGGACGGGATAGGAGGATGTGGTCTTTTAATTGCTTTATTGTACTTATGCTAGGGTTTCTTATAACAACGGAAAAAAATTATATGTTTTTCACGACATCTTTCTCTTTCTTGTGATTTGATTTTTGCGCACCACCATGCCTATTGACTTCGTCTCTTTACCTAATGTTTCTATACCCATCTATTCCCAGCTGAGTTTTCACCTCTTCATCTTAACTTTTGGACAGTCATCAAGGTTGTCCTCAAGGCCATCCTTCATCGTTCATCCCATATTCAAACACCTACACCCTTTACATCCCATGCATCACACCCTACGCCCTTTATCCTACACGCTACCACAACCTTACATATACCGCAATACTTTCCCCAAACGTTTCATTCCCTTCCCCTCCCATATCTTCTCGTCTTTTCCCTCTTCTCACCCCCTACACTCAATTACCCTACCCAACCTTCCCATCTACCCGTCTTCCATAAACCCTACACAATTCACCAGCAATCATACCACACTTCCCCCTAATATCCTCACATGCTCTCCAATCCTTCCCTCCCCCCATCTCCTCCCATCTCCCCCCAACAAACGCACAATCCAACAAAGCACAGCACAGCACAGCACAGCACAGCACAGCATCCACAACATCCACAGCATCCATCCCGATATCACTATACCCAAAAATCTATCAACAAACATATATACATACCCAATCCCACACCCCCATCTTTAACCCAAGCCAACTCAACCTTCAAGGGCCACAATTCAAAAGTTATCTCAGCTGATCACTTCCCTTCTCTTCTCTTCTCACTACCATTCATCCTTACCCCCATCCCCATCATCACACATCCCACCCCATAACTATAATTCTCATTTCTCATTTCAGAATTTACATATTCACATACACAAGCATACGAATTTCGATTCACACTCACATCCAAATTCACGCTCACATGCTTATACAAAATTCCAATATATATTTCCTATATTTCCCTCCTTTCCACTCCTCCCCCTTCTCACCTTTCTCTCTCCTATTTCTTTCTTTTCCTTCTTTTCCTCCTCCACTTTTAACTTCTTCCCTTTCTCCTCTCTTTGTCTCTTCTTTCTTCCATCTCCCGTCCTTTTCTCACTGTCATCCCAATCCCCCACAAACCATCATCCCCACCAAAAAGCCACACATGCACACCAAAAGCCAAGTAGACCAAGTTTTCGCCCACTCATAATATGATATACTTCCTAAAATGATGTTCACTAAACTATCCTATCCGTAGACAGGGTTCTCCGCTCCAGAAAATGCATTGTAACGAAGAAAAAACAGACTTATTTGTGCCAACCAACGCATGCACAGACGCACCAACCATCTAGATCGATATATGGTCTATTCACCTCCTCCACACGCACCGAATCATCATCCACCAACAAATATCTATTAACCCCGTGACGTAAATCCTAATTCATAAAATCGCACTCTACAACTTCTCCTTCAAGAGCCCCTTCATTCTTTTCCCAACAGCCTCCAAATATTCTCCAGTGGTAACATAATCTCCCTTTCCGGTGTTTCCACAAGCCAATGCCAAATCCTTGGTCATGATACCCTCCTTATCAACAACATCCACACAAGCTTGTTCCAAGCTCTCTGCAAAAGCCACGACTTCTGGGGTATTATCCAAGTTACCTCTTTGGATCAAACCTCTTGTCCAGGCAAAGATTGATGCAATGGGGTTTGTGGATGTAGGGTTACCCTTTTGATGTTCACGGTAATGACGGGTGACTGTTCCGTGTGCAGCCTCGGATTCGAAGGTCTTTCCATCGGGGGTGATGAGAACCGAGGTCATGAGACCAAGCGAACCAAATCCTTGGGCTACAATGTCAGATTGAACATCTCCGTCGTAGTCTGGTGATTTAAGTCAGCTTATTCCATCTGGAGACATAAAACATGGTTGAGGGAAAACATACTCTTCAAAGCCATAACATAACCACCTGAACTCTTCATCATTTGCGCAACCATATCATCGATCAATCGATGTTCATACCAGATGTTCTTCTCCTCAAATTGAGTCTTATATTCCTTTTGGAAAATCTCCTCAAAGATATCTTTGAATCTACCATCATACTTCTTCAAAATAGTGTTCTTGGTGCTCATATACAAAGGTAATCCCTTGTTAAGGGCCATCTTGAAACTGGCATGAGCAAATCCGCTAATGGATTCATCGGTATTGTATTGGGTTTGAGCAACTCCTCCTCCTGATTTGAAATCATAAACAACAGTTTCTGCTGGCTTGCCATCCTTGGGAGTAAAAGTCATGGTAAGAGTACCTGGCCCTGGAACAACCATATCTTTGGCGCGGTATTGATCTCCAAATGCATGACGACCGATGATAATTGGCTTTTTCCAGCCAGGCACAAGACGGGGGATACGTGGAATAACGATAGGTTCGCGGAAGACGGTTCCTCCTAGATGATTGCGAATCGTACCGTTTGGTGAAAGCCACACTATTTAAGACCCATTAGCTTCTTTTCTAGCTTCCAATTTTCGCTGAAATATGCAGTTTTTTTTAAATAGGAAAACAAAACTCACTCTGCTTCAAATTAAATTCCTTAACTCTAGCTTCATCCGGGGTAATGGTAGCACACTTAACACCAACAGAATACTTCTTAATAGCTTCTGCCGCATCAATGGTAACCTGATCATTGGTCTGATCTCTATACTCCAAACCCAAATCATAATATTTCAGATCAACATCCAGATAAGGATGAATGAATTTATCCTTGATATCCTTCCAGATAATGCGTGTCATTTCATCACCATCCAATTCGACAATTGGGTTCTTGACCTTAATTTTTTGGAAAGAAGTTGCGGATGCCATGGTGCGCGAATGTGTAATGGCGCTGCCAAATCGTGGGGTGAAGATTGAGGTTCGAGGTGCGCTACGAAGAAGGGAAGAGGTAATGCTGCGGTGGAGAGACATTGTCGAAGAGGTGCAGACGAGGCCTTTTGATAAAGAATTCGACCGCTACTCTGCTTGGTCGATCGGACTTTTGAAATTCCCAGCTGCAATGCGCTTGCTTGTACCGAGGACCAGTGAGGAACGTGGGGGATCTCTTAACCGCGGGAAGGAGACAATGTCTCGGAGGGAAGGAATGAGGGAGGAATTGAAAACTTGAGGAATATTTTCTCGGGTCAATTCTAGGTTGTATATTTTGCAGGAGTGTATATATATGTGTGTGTATAGAAAATCTAGAATAACTTTAAGTAAAGACGGGAAGGAGGGGAAGAAAGGAAGGAATTTT
Source organism: Botryotinia narcissicola (assembly GCA_004786225.1). NCBI lineage: Eukaryota > Fungi > Ascomycota > Leotiomycetes > Helotiales > Sclerotiniaceae > Botryotinia > Botryotinia narcissicola. The sequence goes on along the minus strand of PQXJ01000234.1, from coordinate 31,679 downwards.
CCAAGCTCAAGCTTTCACATCGATAACGGAGTCACATCTTAAGAATGAATGACCAAACATCCACATTTTCAATACATAATGAATTTGGTACATCTTATTCAATTTAATCATTCTATTATCCCATGATTATCCAATCCATTGACTCCAATCTCCCTTTTCCCCCAATTCACACTTCACTCCCGCTTCCACTCTACCCATGGAATTTTGTAGGAGTAATATTCATCTAATTGACCGAACCCGGAAACTACGAAACGAGAGAAAGGTTACACGCAACATCATACAGCCAGTCACTCAATTCATCCATCATAGGCAAAATATCTCTCTTTTCTATATGCTCACCAAATCCAGAAATATCCATCAGCTGTGCCCCGCCTACGAATCAAAAGCTCTATCCGACAACGGAGCTTTTCCATAACATTTTGCTCTGCAGCTACCCCCACACCGGTTGATTTAGCAGCGGCCAAATGGCGGATTGGCGATGCTGCATCAATTGCGAGGAGTCGTAGACAAGGGTTCAATTTACAAGGGCCGCTTCGGAAATTGTTCCGGAAAAGAGTGAGAGCTTTCTTTATCACGTGGAATGTGGATGATGCTGAGATGGGTGGAGGAATGGCCATGGTTGGAACCATCAAACATGCTGATTTTAAGAATTCAATGTCTAAGCACAAAGTTTGTTATAGACTATGCTGATGAGGTAGCCTGTCAGGTGTAGACTCTATTTCAATGATATCATCGTCATTCTAACCTTTACTTTCAAAGAGAACTGACATATAGCTAGGTAGCTTTCCTCTCGCTAATACTTCTATCCCTTTTCCCTTTGACCAGCGCATCTTGATGGTATATATTCTCCTTGAACAAATCATCGATCCATACATATCAATATCAAGTAGCCATAATCATCCCAAATTAATTAATCATGAAAGTACCTAATAAGCATCATTCCTTTACTTTTATTCATTCCTTAACTATCCTCTATAAATCTTTGGAGAAACGATAAGCCCTCGATTCCTCAATATTTTCCTTTCCCCCGGTATCGTACAAATGATGCATCTTTCCTAAACCCTTTGCATTTAGAAGCGAGCCAGATATCAATCCCTTGCCCCTAACTCCAAGAAAGTAATCCATCCGTTCATCATAAAAGCTCCCTTTCCTCCCTATAAAATACAGTCTCAATATATCAAATTTCCCGAATTATAACTGCAGTCCTTCAATTTCTATACCTCCTTGAAGAGTAAAGTCGCAATGCCTTGAAGTACACTCAGATGACCCATGTTCAATGACACAAGAATCGTTTAATCGATTGGACCAAAAGGATGCGGGATTGGACCCGTGTCGACAGGCGATGAAAGTTTTGCTCTCGATTTGCTCTTTCTTGAACTCGAGGAAGGAGTTGATTCGCCTGGTGGATCAGACTTCTTTTTTGACGGCCTTTGTCTCTTAGTCTTATTGATTGGGTTACCAGATTTGGGTGTATAACCACCATCATCTTCGGCATCTCGCTTTCGTTTGATTTTAGAGCTGTTTCCGCTTAAAGTAGCATCATAGCCAATACCATCCTCTTCAACAATTTCTAAGGAATCTTGACGTGCGGGCGCGGGAATATGAATGCGTTTTCCTGCTCCACGTAGAGCACCAGGTTTGGTGTTTATCTTTTCGATAGGACCTTCACCATCTTGGAGAAATATCTTAGGTTCATGACGTCGAAGCCAGTTGAGAACACTATGTGGATTCTTGAGTGTGACATCTTGTGCTGTAGGAGGATAGACAACGGTCGCCATGCCAGGGACTATATTAATTGACGCATCAACTTCGTGAAGGTATTCATCCATTTCTTCCAGAGACATGTAACCAATTGGATACTTCTTGCCAGGCTGAGGCTCGAAATCAGCCAATGATTCAGGAGAGACGTGAGGATTCATCAAAGATATGTGTGGCACGGTCGACATGAGCTTCGCAAGAGATTGGGTTGGTTTGTCCGTGGTATTCGTGTCATCTCTGTCCTTCAATAAATCCTGAAGCTCTTTGTAAAGGGCTTGACCTTCAGGTGATGTGTCTTCGGCAGCTTTCGCAAGCTCCTCTTTCGTGACTAGAGCAGGAACGTCCGCAAGAGCAGGTCCACCAAGGCTCAAATCGATGCGCTTATCGGCTGGTATTTGAGCAGAGTTATTAATATCTAGTAGTAAATCCATGAGCCGACTGTAAATTATTTTGTTAGCCATGTTCCCAAAAGCAAATTCGAATCTCCACTAACTCATTTTCGCGCGCCAACTTCTTCGCTGTCTCATCCGCCAACTGCTCCTCCATGAATAAATGATTACTTTGGCGCATGGCTTCATCGAACTTTATTCGCATCTTGCGATACTTCTTTCTATAATCGCACATATTAGCTGATGATCGTGCTAAGTAAATATGTAACTTGTGGGTGAGTTTGTAATGTTGGGTTCGCAAGGTTGGGTTTGCAACAGCACAAGTGAGTATTTAACTCATAGAGAATGAAGTACAGTCACAACTGCTCTCGACAGCTCTCCAAGTGAATCTTTCAGGAAGTATTGGAATGGAATTGAGGGAGCGATGTACCGAAACGACTTGTATGGCGGCGGTTTGACTTCATCGGGCGGACTGCTTTGAGCACCTTCCTCGTGTTCTGTAATATCCTCACCCAAGATTTCTTCATCGAGGGACGACGTCATGTTCAACTATATTATCCTTAAATTTGGAATCGTAGCGATTTCTTGATGGGATGATTGTCGATGAAATTGTTGTTGTTGCAACAAAATCAGGAAAAGGATCACCGTCGTCGCAGAACCGAGATTGATTATTGAATAAGAATGAAGCATATATTTAGAGCATCATCAGGCTGAGAGTTATTGAGATTAGTTCAGGGTGAAAATAGCCTGTGCGCTACAACAACAGCGCAGCCTTCTCATGGTAAGCTCAAAAGGCTAATCCAGACCTCGTTAGATCCGGGTCATCTTATCACCGCATCGCCGACGAGGAAAGTTTCTCGATAAGAAATTTTGATGGATTAATTTTATTGGAGATGTACATTTTATCAATTGCCCTATATTTTCAACCACAATATGGCACCATTAATTGTTGAATCAGACACCATGGAATCAATTAAAGATCACAAGAAAGAGAGAAAGGAAAAGAAGGAAAAGAAAGAGAGCAAGAAGAGAAAGTCAAGCGCTATTACAGAACAACCAGTTTCCACCGAGTCAATGGACATCGATACTGAGATGACAGGCGCTGATGAAAATACCCCAATTGAATCTAAAAAGAAGCACTCGAAGAAGGAGAAGAAAGATAAGAAAGAGGAACCAGTCGAGGCTTCAGAGGAAACGGAAGAAATAGACCCAAGAGAAACCCAAGAAGAAGCCGCAGAAACAAATAGCGATGAGACGTCCGAAGAACCACCAACCAAAAAACGCAAATCCTCCGTCGAAGAAATTGAAGTCGATATTACTCTCCCAGAACCTCCTTCGAAGAAAGCTCTCCGTCGCTTAAAGAAAGGCAAACCACTTCCCCCATCCAAATCCGGCGCAGAATCCTCTCCCGAACCCGAAGCCAAGAAGAAGGCCGAAGTAGAAAAGCGTTCAGGTCATGGTGTGTGGGTTGGAAATTTACCTTGGAGTGTATCAAAAGAAGAGTTACGCAAATGGTTTGTGGAATTCTCGGATCTTGAAGAGGAGCACATCACAAGAATTCACATGCCTGGTCCTAATGATGGGAAGCCTGCGAACAAGGTGGAGAAAAAGTTTGGAAAGCCCGTTCATAATAAGGGATTCGCTTATGTGGATTTTGCTACTGAGGAACAAGTCAAGTTGGCAGTTGAATTATCTGAGCAATTGCTCACTGGTCGAAGACTTCTCATTAAAGACAACAAATCTTTTGAGGGTCGACCAGACAAGAAGGAGGCTGTAATTGAAGGCAAACCACCCAGCAAGAAGATCTTTGTCGGCAATTTACGATTCGATGCTACGGAAGAAGTTATCAAGGAGCATTTTGAAAAGTGTGGAGCTATTGACAAGATTCACGTTGCAACATTCGAAGATTCTGGAAAATGCAAAGGTTACGCTTGGGTCACATTCGAAGAAGTATCAGCTGCGCAGAGTGCAGTTAAAGGTTGGGTCCTGATTGAAGAAGAGCTTTCCGACGCAGAATCCTCATCTGACTCCAGCGATTCCGATTCCGATTCTGATTCAGAAACCGAAGCCAAACCAAAAGCAGAGAAGTCTAAGAAACCAAAAACCAAAAAGAGGAAATGGTGGGTAAACAAGATTCAAGGGCGTCCTCTACGTATGGAATTCGCAGAGGATGATCAATTGAGATATAAGAAGCGATATGGAAAGGATGGATCCAAGAACCCCAACGAAAGACACCCACGCGAGGAACGTGAATCTGGTGGTAGAGTTGGAGCTAATGATGAGCCTGTTGTGCCGAGGGTTCCAGGAGAGAAGAGGGAGAGACCAGAGAGACCTGTTAAGAAGGTTGAGTACAGATCATCTTATGCACCACGTCTGACGGGTGGTATTGTAGAAAGTGAAGGAAAGAAAACTAAGTTGTAGTGTTAAAATGGTGTCTGCGGACCAGTGGGGGGATTGTAATGAACTATATTTGTGTACCAACTATCCTCTTTTTCACATTGAACTTCCATGTGCTCATCTCGCCATTCTATCTCTAGCCATTCACTCTGGCATCCATCATCATTATCTTTTCCGGCGTATCATCCATTACCAACACTCCAGATACATGACATACACAAGAAATTCTACTTGACGAACACGATCATTCACACCGAAATAAAGGCTTTTCATTCGTCTTAATCGCATCACTTCCTCACTCCTCAATCACCCGCAATACTATCATTGAAAAACAGGCTACTATCTCTATGCCTCTATCATCATTGACAACTTGCGCATGATGACCCTCAAGCATCCTCTATATCATATCCATCATCTTCATGAAATCACCATCCCAAATCTCGATCCCACTCTCGCGTTCAAAAAGAAAACATAAACCTCTACGCCCAATTTCAGTAATGCTAAAGTGATTCATGGAATTCCCCTCCCTCCCATCTGCCCATAGCCAGAGCCAATCCCGTGTCCACTACCCTCTAGACGACAAGCTCGAGCGATGGTCGTTTGAAAAATCGTAAATATATGCTTGATTTCCAAAGGGCTGCGGAAGTATCGTGTGGTATCGAGTGTGTGGATATATGCCCATTCTATGTAACTCCCTCTCTGGCTCTACATCATTCTGCCAGTATACCATTCTCTCGCATCCCAATCTTCTCACCCCTTCATCTCACACCTACTGCAACCTTCCATCTCCCGCATTCTCCCCATGAGCTTTCGGCTGAAAATAATCCACCATCTTCGCTGCTTGTTCCACATGCGGAAGAGCTTGTGATCTATTCGGCGTATTGAGGCCTCCATTCGAATACACATTACCGATTCCATTGCCCGCTACTTGATTTAAATTTCCAGGAGCAGCTTGTGCTTGACTTCCAGATATTGCATTACCGTTCGCATTGACATTCGCGCGTACTTTTCCACCTGAGCTCATGCTGGTTCCTACGACTTGACTATTCTGTCGACCTTGATTCAGATTGTTCGAATCCCTAGTAGGCGGTACCTTAGCCCGACTCTTCCTGGGTCGACCTCGTGTCTTGGGTTTGGGTTCCTGAGCAACACTTGAATTCTTCTTTGCGTTTGGATTCAAAACTGGATCTATCATCTCTCCATTATTTCTATTAAAGTTCTGTGGACCTTCTACTTTACCACCTGTCTTCCCCGTATTCTGCCGTTTAGCACCTTGCGTGCCAATAGCGTTAAAGATTGGCTTCGAAGCTTGTCGTTTGAGATTATTGGGATTTTGAGGATAGTTGAGTTGTGTTGAAGGCGTGTTAATTCCGTTTTGTGCTTGTGCCTGTGCCTGTGCTTGTTCTTGACCTCTCCCTAGACTACTTTGCGAGTATCTGCGAACTGGTTGTGCTGGTGGCTGCATTCTAGAATTTCCTGTAGAATCTTGCTTTCGCGCTGCATCTTTTTGCTTTCGAAGTATGTCGTTGAGAATAGCCTCTTCACGTGGGTTTGTTTGCTGTCCTGTGGCCTTAGCATTCCCTTGTGATCCCGTCATTCCAATCCCCGGATCAGAAACTTGAGAAGCTTCCTCGAGTCGTTTCTTCTCTGCTTTGTTTCTTACATAAATTGCCTTTTGTTGTCTGCGTAGATACGTGTCGACCATAAGAGTCTTTTGTGGCTCGCTAAGCCTTAGCATGGCCTCCGATGATATCATTCCATGATTCAGGATCTGCTGCAGCATAAAGTCTCGCTGTCTTTGAGAAATTGTGATCATTGGTCGACTTGGTCCTTTCATCTGCTGTTGTCGCCCTGGCTGATCTTCTTGCTCTTGCTCTTGCTGTTGTTTGAGTCTTGCATTCATGATGAGAGCTGCCTGTCTTTGGGCTGTCCGTGGATCAATGGTAGGATTTGGATTAAGACGAACAAGAAGAGGTTCAGCCCTCTTATCCCAGCCTCTAAGTTTGGCCTCGATAATTTTCCTATACCACTCCGAAATTCCTGATAGGTACATACGTTTGATCGCCGTAACCCATTTTAAGTTCGTTGATTCATTTGTCAAATCAACGGAACCTCCTCTGGTGGTAGCCATGTCTACGAAAATGGTTGCAACAACCATCTTTGTATCGAAACTATTAATTGACGTGGGCTTAATTTGAACAGGAACGTATAACTGCTGTCTGTCTTCTAAGCATTGCTCTTGTGCTAGCGCATTCAATTCTTCGAATGATAGAGTATAAAGAAAGGCCAACACGTTGATTGGCGTTTTCGACTTGCATTGTTCAATACTTGTTGCGGGAGCCGGGACAGGGCCCATTGGGATGTGCAATCTGTCATCGTAAAAGCTCGGTCGGATGTTTGGTTTGCCTATAATTCACAGTCAGTGGTAATCGACAACAGACATGCTCAAGCAGATTGTACTTTTTTCGTCGATGAACCATTCCCAATCTTTCAGACCACCGAGCCCAGAGAGCTGACAGGTAGGAAATTTATTCGCGAATACTTGATGCGATTCAGAATAATCGTATTGCAAGAGTACTGCACGGGAAGAGCCTCGAGCTCGACGACGAAATTCATTCTGATCATTTAGAAATCTAGAAAGCTGTTGGATCGACATGGCAAAAGTTGTATTGGATTCGAAAGCTACCCAGGTAGAATATTGTCTTAAATAAAAGCAAGTTCTGAGTGCAAAAGCGCAATAAGAAATCAAGAGGGTTGATAGAAGGCGCAGTGGAAGCAGTGATTGTACAAAATTGTGTCGGGTTCGCCTTTCAGGTGGTATTGAGAGAAAATTTGATGAATCTGATAGTTTGGGCCAAGAAGCGGCTTTTCGCGGTCCTTGGTGGAAGAGAATGGAAAGTGAATACTTTTTGAGCCATACTAGGTAGGTAATCAGAGTTGATACAGCGAAGAGGCTTAGATGACCAATAAAAATGCAAAATTCAATACAATAAAGGCTTGGACATGTTCAAGTGATGCTAAATGCTCACTCTCTTGTAGATTTTTTATCGTTGCTACCCTAACGTCGTCATATCCTCCTCCTCAAATTAATGTGTATTAATGACGATGCCAGTAGACACACTTCTATGTCCGAAACTCCTCATTTGACAACTTTGTGATTGATCATCGGACGATACAATCTGGTTCAGGAGTTCTATAGCGAAGTCTCTCATGCCACATTCACTCAAAGTACGCTTCCCGAAATCTGCAACATATTCCAATGGCTTCAAATGCTCATAAGCAATATAAGGTCTGAGATCATGACCAGGAGCTAGTATTGCAGTATGGATTCATTGCCATTCTTACGATGTTCGGGGTGAAAAAACTGGGAGGAATCCGTTAGCTGAACGAAGTCGTTCGGATCATGAGTAAAGACTTTTGCAGACAGACTTTCTCCATTTAAAAGCCCTGAATGGCAGATTTTGGAGAGCCTACGATCAGAGTTGCTGTTTGATCATACTCGTAAAGAATGGCCGAATATCGTATAGGCTTCGATACATCAGTCAGTCTGGAGGAGAGTACATGCTTCTCGATCCAGATGAGTTTTGAAAATCTCCTGAGAACTCTGGCATATTCAGGTAAGTGTATTCATCTTGAACACACAATAATAAGCCGCCAACCAACAACCTAATTGGTAAAAGACTATCGTGGTCCTTCGACTTATGAGAATCTCCTATCCTTCCTCTCAAGGAAAAAATGCAGCTCCTCATGTTTCTTGATAAGATCTCAAGGCTTTTTGTGTGCATCCTGTACCTATTGGCGAGGGCAAAAGGAAAATAGTTCAATGCTCCCTGGAAGGTATGAATTGTCAATGCAATACATTTGTTTAGAAATGTTCAATGAAGCGCGTTTGTTATGTCGCGCAAGTTCATGTGCAGCCTGCAGATTGCTGACACATAGCATACAGGCCTCATACCACGCATCTTTAAATCAACAGCCTTGAAGTCTTACAATCATGAACAAAACGCCACAGAGTATCGAGAGCTACACGATTGCTTCTTGACAAGCGAAGAGGATGTGATTGTATTCGTGGCGTTAATTGACGGACTGCCCGTTCGGCTTCAGCCATCAAAGCTTTTACAGTGGTTACGACAGGTTGAATGTTCACATTCCAGTTATTGACGGGATGTGGGCTTTAGAATGGGATTTCTGAACCCTCAAGTAGTCATGCAGTGGATACAGAAGCTTCTAGGAGCCGGAAGTCAAAGGAAGAAGTCTTTTTATTGATAATCATCGATTTCTCGTTAAAATTGCTTGTCCACACCTAAAATAGTGGGATTCTAGACCCTTCTAGTACGTAGGCGCTGGGCTATCTGCAGACTGCTGGATAGAACAATCATAGAACGAATGCCATGCGCTTTATAGGTAAGCATAGCTCTGAATTCAAGTACCATATCATCGTGTTTCTCCCATTATCAATGCCACATCGAAATTTATTCGATTCTACTTTTCTTTTAGCGGTCTTGTCACATACCAAGCTTCATTGACTAACCTATTGGTGAGAGTTTTGAGACTAGAATATTCTCATGGATATCGGTTGATCCATCCACCTGTACTGCTATCATGACCATGAGCCGGTCTTGTAATTGTACCTGGGGTGGTTGAAGATGGGTTGCTATTGCCGGGGGTCTGAGAGGGCACCCAGGAATATGTAGTGGGATTGATGGGATCGTCGCTGAGTTTGCTGTGTCCTTGAAGATCAGGATTTGGATTTGGCTTTGCTAATAAGAAGCCAGCAGTATTCAGAGACGGCTGTACACTCTGTTGAGCTCGACTGGGTGGAAGCACTGGTTGACTAGGGCCGCTTTCTAATGTAGGCTTGAAAGTATGGAATGAGTCTATGTTATGCGAATCAAGAGAGGAAACTCAGACCTCGAGAACATATAAAACTCCGCTTGAACCCATGTTTCTTCGATGCTGGGTGACATGTATCATTCCAGAATCCTATCATACTCATTAACTGTTTGTTGTCAGATGATTGAAAAAGAGTATTCCCACGGGATCGTTCATAAAAGCATCACTAAGCGCCTGTGATGAGTTGAATCATTAGCAAATACTGCAAGTATTATTACAAAAATTATGCACACCTTGGCCTCGATGATTTCTTCTCCTCTACGCAAACTTTTCATTTTGCTCTCCCATTCTTTACGGAAACCGGGTTGTTCCTCGAACCAGTCTTCGCTCGGCTTAATCAAACTCTTTTTGTTGACACCCTTTGGTATTTTCAACCCATCAAGCTTACGAAAATTCTCTTTTGTAATGCCTAGGTACTCTTGCTTCCCCAAACTTACACTATATTCCCAGCTGTTTTTACACTCATTGTAGCGTGAGACAAATCTATCGACAGACTCAAATTTCTTATCCATTGAGGAAGACATAGTTGGAATGCCAGGAATGTAAGCAGCATTGCCTTTAAAGTGTTTGAGGATGCGTGTCTGGAAACAATATTCCCGCCCCTGTGATTCATCCATTGTCTGAAGCTCCAAAAATGAATAACTGATATGTGAATTTATGATATTAGTTTGTATAATGCAATGATAAGATGGTTTTTTGGCATCGCGAGATCATAATATACAGACATCGGTTATATGAGGGAGGAGCAACGAAGACTGCAGATGAGGTATACTCTCAGGGAAGGAGTAGTGTAGTGTGAAATATGTTTCATGGATGACAGGACCGAAGTGCATAGATGTATGTAAATAAGTCAGGAGCGAAGCAGAAACATGGAAATGAAGGGTAGTGGGTAGAACCATGGCTTGTAATCATCTCCGGAAGAAGTAGTGTGTGCTTTCAGGCTTCTGAGTACCATTGAATATCAAAATTAGTTCAGATTCTTGAAATGCATGAAATAGAAAGCACCTGATTTTCGAATTGCGACCCTGACTCCAGAAAGTCCGGGAACGAGATGTAACCGAGCCTGGATTTTTCTAGGAGCCACCCTTGTAGTTACATTATCTAATGAAGTATTTCCTACACTTGTATTCAGGTTTAGGGATCTTTGAATAGTCGGTGAGGCGTAAGAGCAATTAAATGGACTCCGGCTTCAGGTATTCAAAATCAATATTCTTGCATGATAATTTTATCGGAATTCGTTCTCTCTTTTGCTCGAATTAACTGTTTCGTTGCTAGCTCATTCCATCAACATAATAAGTACTTTTCGGGCCAACGACAGGCTCAAAACTATACCTTCATCCTTGGCAAACTCAATACTTCAACGGTAACACAAAAAGCACGCAGTAACACCCGATGCATTTTCAAACGCAAATTACCCAAAGATATCCGGCGCAAGATTTGGAAAGTTTGATATCAATATTATAGATTGTGACCCTAGCCATTTCATACTAATTACCATTTTTATTTCCCCACACTATCTCGTGTGTCATCCTGTTCAATTTCCCCATTACGATTCCCAATATTAAAATAAAGCCCATTCTCCTCTCCAAGCAAACCCCCACCTAGATTTTTCATACATTGTCTGGTTCTTTGTAACTCCATTCAGCTCCTATCTTGGTCCCTAAAAGCTCGCTAGCTCGTATGCAACTTTCTATCTAGTTGATTTGGTTGGCCAAGTTGGTGACCGTGGGGTATGCTGCGCTCGTTCATGAAGCATTCAATTATGTTCTCTACCCTGGCGGTCAAGTGGCTGCAGCTCCGCACGAGCAAATCCAGCACAATCTCCAACAGGATGATATATTGCACCCACAATCTTTTTATCGGGGCCTGTAATCCCTCTCATGTAACCCACATCATTGAATATAGTTTCCGGCTCAAGCCTCATCGCTCGCTCATTCGGAGGGACTGCTCGCGGCTCTACTTTTGCTCGGCTATAGTCGAAAGAAGACTTGTCTGGAGTGGTGATAGGATACTCGTACAACGGGATAGATCCCGTTCTATTTGCATTGATCCTTCGCTGGGGCAGTTCTCTGCTTTCGAAGAGAGGATACTGGTTCGGCCGCTGACCTTCCCTATTACCGTACCTATGAGGCATGTTGTTTATGTCGTTTCTTGGAAGAGTCGGGGGAGCTCGATGAATCTCGGCAACCACTACCTTGCGGGTAATATTACCGCGTGGTGCATGGTATTGCTAGTGGCAAGGTCAGAAGGGATGGTTTGATCATAAGTTAGTGACTTACAAGATGATCCTTGGTATTATCAGAATTTCTTCTTCCGTGATCCATCTTGGGTTTAATAAACGTGTGACTGGAGATGTTTTAGAGGGACTGATTTTCGTTATTACCATACTAATTATCAAGGGTGTAGGAATGCATCCATACTCTGAATGCGGTTCGATTGCAGCTCAATGAAAAATAGCTGTGTTATTCCTGAAGTAAGGGTTTAGTCTTGATGACAAAAGTTCTGATAAGTAATGACCACCGTGAAGTTATCAGCCAGCTGATGATGAAAAATATATGAATTTGGATATAGCATTGAGGCCTCACTCATAGTTCTTATAGCTGCATTTCCTGTACACACAATTGTGTATCCAGAGATTAAGATTTCATAATAATATGACAGTAAGTCGGCATCAATACCGATAACCGATATAGAAATGCTAGTCTCATCGAATCATCCGCTCTCAATGATTGTTTCTGTCACTCTGTCTGCAGAAATAGAATACTTAGCCTACTTCTAGCAATAGCTGGTGGCCTGGATATTTCCTTTTCCTGTTTCTACAGCTTCAACACACCAACTTATGTACCTTGCTTAGGTCCCGCCCGTATATTTTACTTCATGGCATGATACTGTAAGCGCCTTGACGCTTCCATGCCAAAATGGAACTGTCTCCACGAAAATAGCTAGCGATGGTTCGAACAACAAGTCCAAGTTTGTAGAATAATTGGGAGACAGACGATAATCACATTCTTAGCCTTCTTATCTTACCAATGTGCCGGTACCGCTGGGTATCCAATCTATGGTCTATTTTTGGGACTCCAATACTGATCAGATTCCGGATCACGAGTGCTGTTCTCTAAAAGACACCAAGGGCTAAGCGCTGCGAGGTATAAACCTGGTACCGCTGTAAATCTCTGGCAAGAAATCAACGGTATCTCAAAACCCACCTCGGTCATCCACCCAAGTCATCGTATTTACCAAACTGTCGGTACCGCCGTGTGACTAATGGCTGCAGGAGCGTCTAGGACGTTTGTTTCGCGATTTTCGAAATTTGAGAGACTAATCTGCGTGATTGGACAGGCTATCGAATTTATCCGCGCAATGTAGCATCGTGCCAAAATGCCGACAGTGTGCGTACACGTGAGCTGCATTTCAGTGCTTATGAAGATTGGAAGTGTGCTAATAATTATACCCCGCTTTATTGCTCAAATCACCCCATACGCAAGGCGGCGCAGCCATTCGTTCAAACGAACATAAGGTAAGTGAATCGTATAAAACTGTTGACCCCCCTCGCTACCATTAGTTCATTCAATCATTAAGATATCTACTAACAGCATTTATTTGCTCCGGAGCAAGGTACATTATTTTCGTCCAGCACGACATTGATCATTATCTATCATGTCTTCTAGTACTGAAATTCAGCCTCCATGGCTTACTTTCCTCACTAAACAAGCCTCGATACCATCTGGTCAGGAGTTCGTTCCAAAAAATTTCAAATATCTTTATAGACTTTCTCCTCTCCGAGAACGATGACGCTGCTGCGAAAGCCGCCAAACAAATTGACGATTCTAGGCGCGACTCCCTAAATTTTGTGTTCCAAACAATATACGACTTAGCAGCACTTATACCATACGAGGATCGTAAACAATACATGTTGTTACAACTTATAGTTGAGCTTTTGAAACTCCCAAGAAAAACTTTCGAAGGTGCCGACAGCAAGGTGAGCAAAGACTTATTGGGTCCAAATGAGATGCACACTGACCTGATGAGCGATAGATTGTCGAGGAAAGTCCTCCGTATAATGATATCAATATAGAAGTCAAGCATGATATGTGGAATGCGAGAAAAGGTACGTCAATCATCTCTTTGATATACATTGAGCTAATCTTGCGCAGTGGATGAGCTTGAACTGGACGTGAAAACCCAAGATGAACATACCCAATCGTGTAATGAGTGGATCAATCTCTCCTCGTTCTATGCTCGCTGCATTGCTGCGAGTGTCGACGATCATGATAAGAATACGTTCAAATTCCCCTATGTTGAGATTTGCGAAGCTTTAGAGTCGGATTATGATCTTACTCTAGGAATTGATACAGATTTTAGGGTTGTGGTAGCAACTCGATATATCATTATCGCCGGAGAAAGGATTAGGGAGGGTGGCGTTCAATGGTGGGATGAACATGTTCCGATTTGGGAAAGGAAACTAGAAGAATTTGAAAATTGTTATGAGAATGGATTCCCGGAAGTCGCCCCTCGTTTTGAGACACCACCTGGTGAGAAAGAACTCATCGGCAGGGGAGATCTGGGAATGGATGTCCTGGCATCTGTGAAAGCTGCAAGGAAGAAGTTGAAGGATATGCGAGAAGGAATTCTCGAGAAAGAGAGCAATAAAGACTTGGCTGAGAATAAGGATGAATAAGTCACGAGATATACTCGGCTCATTAATAGAAGTGAAGGAATATTTTTTGACCGCGATGCTTTTGCGAAGGTTTTGTAGCGAACCAGCGATGGCTAAATATATAAAATTAATCTATTTACAAGAAGTATTTGAGACGGGGCTAGAAACATAAAGCCGATTTCTAAATCCATAAAGGTATCATTAAACATTCATCTACACCGTTTTTTAATCGAAAATTTAAGAAACAGCACTTCCCGCGAAAGCATCACTGATCTCAGTAGAGTTCTTCTCTAATGCCAACAAGATGCCGAGCAAAACCTTCGACTTCTGCGGGTTCAAATATCCAGATGCAATATGCAAGGCTGTCTCACTGCTGATATCAGAGAGAGGAACTTCTCCATTTGGAGCACGAGTACTTTGGACGATGGGAATGTTCAATCTGTTGATGACATCTTCCATGGCGTAGTTGAAGGATTTGCTTACACCTCCTGCACCTGCACCGGCAATCTAGTAGATATTAGTCAAATTTTTTGCGGTGAAGAATATAAGAGGGTGCTTACAACTATGCCCTTGGCACCGCTGGAAACAGCATTGTAAAGGGTATCGTTATGCATATCTTGATTTGCAAACAAAATATCCACTCGAGGGATTTCGGTTACATTAGAGATATCGTATGCAATCTTTCCAGTGGGTTCAACTGGCGGGTAGAAGAAATAAGGAGTATTTGAGATGAGAGTACCCAAATTACCCATCTCAATGGCTTTAAATGTGTCCATAGTATTGGCATTTGTTTTGGTAACATAGTATGCGGAAACAATACGATCATTAAGAACAACCAAAGCTCCGCGACCAACGGCTTTGGGACTTACACCCACAGTAATTGCCTCCAGGAGATTGAATGGGCCATCTGCTGAAATGGCGGTGGAAGGACGCATGGATCCAACGATGACGACCGGTTTTCCACAGTTGACGGTGGCATCCATGAAGAAGGCGGTCTCTTCTAATGTATCTGTACCGTGGGTAATGACTGCACCACTCATGGTATCATCGTTGCAAATTACCTCGTTGATTTGCTTTGAGAGGTCGAGGAGAATGCTGGAGGTCACATCTTCACTACCGACGTTGGAGATTTGTACTCCAGCGACGTTGGAGACGTTAAGGACTTCTGGGACTGCGTCGAGGAGGGTTAAAATTCCAACGGCACCTGCAGTATATCCAGTCGTTGCTATGTTACTGCTGCTAGAGCCTGCAATTGTACCACCTGTATCAAGTTAGTATAAATTCAAGAAATTGGCTGATGAATTGCCATACCAGTTGCGAAAACAGTGATATTTGGCAGGCTCGCATTCATTTGAGTGAAGTTGAGGCCATGGGAGTTGGTGAAGACAAATGGACTTGTATCACGCTGGTAAACCACTGGGGAAGCAGAGGCAAGTGCTGCGAGAGCAGTAACAGACAAGAAACGTGAGAACATGATGAATTGGAGGATGTTCTTCTGGATATGGGAGGATGAGATACTGACTAAAAAGGGAAAACCATGATCTCTTTATACTCATCTCCAATACATCACGATATCTCACCGGGTAGAATACTCTTACTGGCGCCAAGTATCTTACATGATAGTTTAGTGCATCATTGCCAGACTTAGCTACCAAGTGTTTATCCTTATCAAACTAATCCTCCAATGCCAATAACATTATCAAATCATGCGTCCGATCATTATCCAACCGGTATCGCTGGGATACGAAGTGACTCTCGGTCGCTGAAAAAAAAGGCTCATTCTATAAATCGTGGGGTTGGTACCTTGTCCTAATGTTCAGGGAAACGAAGGAGAGTGGAACGGTGGAATGCGGGTAGATAGTCTAGTGACTAGCGGAGAGGGGCATTTTCAGGGGGTAAGCCAACAACTCACTCAACTACCGACGAATAACCTTGCCAAGTTAATCTTCCCTATCGGATCTCGGACGTCCCTAAAATATCCGGCGCACGATCCATGATGATGGGCGGGGCGGTATCCTTCTCAACCTTGATATTCAGGCTGTTGGTCATCGTTGCCCGTTGCACGCATTGATCTCGCTTCTTCGACAGTGTACGATCAGACGCGATCATCAAAACTTTACATCTGGGGACGAGGGAAATGAACGGAAAGATGTGGAGAATCCTCAGTACGATGTAGTAACATTCAATACTTTACATCGGCAGACCTTTCGGTGTCCAGATTGAATTTCCCAGACGTCATCGGCGTCTTATCATTTTGAGGAACCAACCATAGTTGGGGTAATATTCATCCCCACGAGCTTCAATGAGAACACGGAACGGTTAGATAACGCATAGTTTGGTCGTATTCTTATCGAAATTGGTAATCATTCTATGAGGAATCCGAAGTCCTATCATGATACCAACGAAATAACAAATTGGTCAGTAGAATGATAATCGGTTCATTATCAGACTGAAAGTGGGTGCGAGAATGAAATTCTTATCGTGCCAATAGCGTGGCTGGCTTAGGGAGCGAGGGGAGTTAAAGACGGAGCTAGATAAAGAATATAAGCCACCTTGTGAACTATATAAGAATGTAGATACCTCATCCCAACATCCAAGGTTCATTGCTGTTGGATTGTTGAAGCTTCAATATATATTATGTAATGCCGCCCTCAAGACGCGGTATCTAAGATGCTTCCAGATGAATTTATGAATCTGCCAATGCTTAACTATTTTGAACAAGCTAGGCAAATATAAGTGATGATGATAAATGAGGCCGTACTACTCATGATTCGTGAGTAGAATTGTCTTGGCTGGGAAAAAATCTTTCGGACGAGGGAGCCTCAAAGAAGAGTAGTGTTTTGGGCAATGGGACAATTTTGAGACGTCTATTCTTTTCGACCCGCGTGGAAGTCTAGGATTACGAGCTTCACATCTGATGATGAGAACTGAGCGTACGGTGCAATCTACTTCGTGAGGACCTGAGCTGTGCTGGTGGCGTCTTTTGTCGGCGTAAGCTTAGCTCGTCGCGTTCTCGATCAACATAATGCAGTTCTATAATCCAGCAGTTCGCATTGATTATTTCGTAATTTCGCATGTATCAAGCTCAGTGGTGAAGGAAACATCAGAATTGAAGAGGGTGACCTTGGGATGACATATTGTTGATGGAAGCTGTTGATTTTTGTTGGATTAGTCATCCTTGTACCACCCTGCCGACGGTATTGAAAGTCCACTGAGGAAAGATACTTCGTGAACTAAGCATGAAATTAGGGTCAGCATACTCGATTATTCAAGGAATTCCTTGCAATGGGCTCGATGATAATGATCAAGAGCCTCGTGCTTCTCACGGTCAGAAAGCGATTGTGGATTTGAATATATCTTTTGTATATCTGCACATTTCTACGCTAGCGGATGGATGGAGAACGATCGTCTGCAACCAAGTCTCTCATCATGAATCCCAACCCTTGAGGCAAACAGCCACGAACAACGTCCCTCGTTCCTGAATTTGAATGCATCATCCGTGGTACCTCTTGACTGTGAGATCATCTGCTTTCACAACTCAGGCCCATTCATCGAAGAAAGACGAACAAATACATGCGCAGAAGCTGTATAAGATAAGGTATATCCCCGTATATCTGTCTCGACTCGATGCCTAATTAATAAGAATTAGTTTAGAACCCGGTACCCAATCTCAAAAATGAACCCGTACCATTCTTCTATTTTGACGCGTATTTTCTCCTCGGGAACGCCATTTCGATTCGCGGAACTTTCGCTTCTGGATGCAACTCTTTCCACTTCCCAATACCACTGCGAATATCATTGATCGTGTTCTCATAATACTTCTTCCCGATATTGCTCAACTGCGTCCACTTGAATAATGGATGCTTGCCGAACTCTTCCATCGTCGTTACCAACCTCATCTCGGGGTATAATCGAGCTGTCTTGTTGATCGTAGACCTTCCAACCACATAAACAACAGATTCGACTACAGGATTGATGTAGAGGAAATGTTCGTAAATATACTTCCAAAGTCCAAATTCAAATTCTGGTGACAGAGCCAATGGGCCATATCTGGGATTGTGCGACGTAGGTGATACGTGTGGAGCATAACATTCTCGGCTAGCTACAAAGGCGATGTGACGAGCTTGAGAGAGCAAGTCATTCTCTGTGCTACAACAGCGGTTTTGTTGAAGTAAAAGGTGATCGTCACATATGTATACAAGTGTATCCTTTATTGGGTTGTAGAATGAACGGTATGTGTCGCCACTGGTTCCCCCCTTATTAGAACAGGTGAGATTGTGAAGGTATAGTTGCTTGTAGTGTTTAAGATAAACCTCGCGGGAATTGAGACAGGCGTAGTATAGCGCGGAGGGCCTTGATGGTTTGAATGGTCCAAAATAATCATGGTAGACGAGTTGTCCTTTTGGACGCGCCTGGAACCAAATTTCAAGCTGTATCTCTTTAGGAAAAAGTGAAAAGCTCGTAAAACACAAAGCTATATCAATTTGGGGTTTTGATGAATCCATCGTACACCAACGTTGTTGTTGATGTCTCTTTCCCTGATAACGGAAGCTCAAAGAAGTTAAAGCACGGTATATTTTAAGAGCTGTTTATTCTTCTTCTATAAGAAACAATCTCGGCTCGGAACGAGTATTTCCGACTGTCATTGACCAGATATTGTTAAAATTTAATTTAATTTGCTCAACCAGTTTGTCTTTAAGACTAGTTTTGAATTATTCTCAGTTATTCCCTAGCTAATTATCAAACTACTACAATCAATTCGCACATTTATTCCAGATATCCTAGAGCCCGAAAGAAGATTTTCTGCAAATTAAAAACAATTATGCAGCTTTTCTGATGTAGAGGGGTGTACACTTGTCTGATAATACATGATCATATAGTTCGGTTTTGATTTTGGAACCTCTGCCAGAGAAATGCCCTCATCAGATTGCTCAAGAATCAGGGCTGGCGAACTGAATGAGAGACTCTATGTTTCGAAGCATTTCAATACTCGAGATAGACGCAACATTTCAATCCGATTGAAGATTGAAAGGGATACCAGAGGTAGGAAGCACCTCATTATCAGACTGGAACTGGGGACTACTGGGAGCCCTGGCTCATTTCCCTAACCGTAGAAAGGAAGAGTGTAGAGGAGTATCTTAGCAGACCCTGAGAAGTCTGTGGAGCGCACTTCAAGATATACAATGGGCGCCACTTCATGCAAACATTTATTAGATTGCCTGCTTTATACCACAACAGATGAAGAGTTCATTCGGGCGAGCATTTCGATATTAAGTGCTGAAAAAGCAACGATCTGGCAAAGCCATCTCAACGATGATGAACGGAATTATTTTTTATATCACCGCTTGCAGTCTGATGGAAAAGCCGGTGTCAACACTCAACTTGTCCTGAATACTACCAGGGCATGTCTCACAGGATTTTAGCTTACTTTAAGAAACCACAAATAATCACTAGAGTCATATGATGCCTGGAAACTGACCGCGGCAATGCTTTACAGATTTCGGTTCAAGCTTACAATTTTCTGGTAATGGATACGGGGGAATAATTATTACCTAAAGTGCATATAAGTCTTACATATATGGGGCATGAGAATCCTTGGTTTATACCATGTGCAACTCCATCGTAACGTAACAACCATTTGTCGGTCATGTAGGATATTCCATAACGCCGGGTAAAGGTGCCGAACCTTGCAGGTATGCTTATTTTTGGAGTCCCATCTCGGCGGCTATTTCGAGATGCTTAGCTACCGCCAATCCCTGCTTACACGGCTATCTAAATAGCAATTGGATCGTTTTGTATGTCAACGGGAACACCCCAAAATGCTTCTATCATTCGCTCGTATTTTTTTTTACTTCATCGACTCGGTTCTCATGACCCTGGTGGAGATCTTTCCTGGGACTCGACTATCGTATCTTCAGACAATCTACGTCTCAGCCCAGATCCTGACAATACATTTAGTGGTTACTTTCCATCTGGTGATGAGACGAGATAGAGCCCATTTTGTCTTCATCAATTAACCTCCATCCAATTCGAGGTGTAGCATAAAAAATTGACTAAAATTTAAATGCTTGGCATTTATCTTTAATTTGCTTATGGAAGTACCTTGAGATGCCAAATTCTCGGTATATTGAAGCTAGAATGATAAGCGAACTTCGGTTTTATTCCTGCATTGATTGAACGATCCTATTGGGGTTTATCGTTCTGGGAGCTCGAGTTCGAAACCTTCCTCACGCCAGGGTCAGCATCTTCAAGTGCCAGTGTAGAGGTAAATGTTCAAGCTCTGCTCGATCTGAATGACATGTAGTCTCGCAATAAGCCGATAGTTGGGCTGCTTATGGATAGCTATCGATTTATCATGCAAAACAAATACTCCTAGAGTGTCCACCCTTTCAACACTTAATTTACACCCATATTTTCAGATCCACATTCGTTTTCCGGGCACCTTTCATCCAATAGAGACATCGCTTAAACAGTTAGCGAGTGCTCAGGAGTCTTGATTTGCATACTCTGTATCTTTTTAATATCATCTAGGCAGCCTGCGACATCATTTAGCGTACTCCATTACCGCTGGTGTATGTATGAGACACACCGGAAGAGCTTCAAATTCATATTGGGCTCTTGTGGTGGTGGCATACTTGCAAGTTTTGTATAAGATAAAAGGAAATCCCTCCAATTCTTGCTGTCTATCGATTCAATCTCTCTCTTCCCTTCGACATAGCAGGCTGTGTCTCTTCCTTTCCGAGTGTTTATTTGTATTACTATTTATTTTCCAGAACTTTCATCCTCAACATCCACAATACCTTATCTTACCCTTTAAAAAAGAAATTGGTATTTCGTGTCCACACACCATCATGTACACACCAACCATTGTCCTTGGTCTCCTTGCCCTGAGCCCTCTTGTGGTGGCCCATGGAAAAATTGCAGTTGTAACTGGAAATCTCGGTGGAAACGGTACTGCCCTTGGAATCAAAGGAGCTGTTGTTGCAGATACTGGGTCAAACTCTAAAACAGAGCTCGACACTACGGTATTCGACATTGGTAGTAATAATTGTGGACAAACAGAGGTATTGATACTACTTGTCACCTCGTACGTCAACTATCAGTTAACAGTTCCAAGGCTGCAGGAAGAAACAAACCAGAGTCCGGTGTGACTAAGTCAATGGCTCTTTCGGGCAACACACTTCCACAGATAAGTACCGATAATGCATCTATCTCGGGTACTTTCCACATTGTGACTTCCGACGGTGCAGGTGTATGTATACAATTTTCCGTATTGCTAAGAAATGTATTTGCTGATACGTGCGTAGCCTCTTACAGCAATGGTTGACACTACCGGAAGAGGCGATTTTTCGGGTGCAGTCAAAGCCGTGGTTACTACTCAAATACCAGGAAAGAGGGGGAACATAAAAAAGGCTAAACAAACAAGATCGGAGCGGGTTATGAGAAGCATTGGTTTGATGAAAAGAGCCTCCAACATCAACGAAGACTATGTGAGATACTGAGTTCCTATCATCCCCTTTCCCAATTTGTGCTAACCAAGTATGCAGCCATTCAGTGTAGATATTCCGGCTGGCATAACTTGTACCGGTACTGTAGCAGGACAATCCAATGTCTGTATGGTCAAGGTTGTGAACCCATCGAATGCGGGACCTTTCGGTGGATGCGTTGCTGTTCAGCAATCTACGGGTACGAATGCAACATCTTCTGCCAGAAGGAATCTTAAGCCCATGAAACTTTCCGTTTGATGATAAGTGGTATTGTATAACATGTATGCGACCTCAAGGAAACAATCTCTTCGAGGAAAAGGAATCGTGAGTGGAGGCTCTACCCCAGATTAGTCAGGTGGAGCTAAAGTTTGGGGGCTAAAGCGGGGAACGGTTTCGTAGGGCTGTACAAGTCAGATAAGGTTATCTTGTGTGTATATGAATCGATGTGTCAATGAAATGACTTTGCTCTACTTCCATGACCTCAGCAATGTTGAAGATTAATGTTGTGATTGAAGCCATGAATTGTTCATGCAGCGGACCTCAATATACCACCAATGTACTCATTCAGTGGCGATGAACCTAATTTGATTGGAGCGGAGTATTCATGGATTTTGATATCGATAACAGTGGTGGATCCAAAGATGTTGTACTTGGTGCTTGTGCTTGAGTACCGTTCGAAGCGAGGTGAGTGGAAACGCGGTCACAATCTGTAGATATCCGCCTGGAGTTTATATTCTATATGTTCATCTAATAAGATTTGAGGTTCACCAGGTCCAATTTAATCTATCGCTGGATCTAGTTCCTTTTAACCTTCGGCATTTGTCAACACAGAAAGTCAGCATAATCTTTTTCAATACGTTATCGCCGGCTCATCACGTGCGAAGCACTGATGAAGCTATTACGAGAAGCGACAAGATAACAACTGCAATCCTTCTTCCATGGCCAGATAAGAATTCCTCTACTCATTCGACACTCAATCTATATGCATCTTCACGTCAACCAACGAACTTCCTTGATTTCCTTTTGCATGTCTATCTATGGATTTACAAATGCCTCAATGGCATCTTTCAAGCTTGCTCATGCATTTTTGGCGTCAAACGAAGCTGCAAGAAGCCTCAGCAATGCATATTTCCGTCCCCGTGTTCCATTACTTGTATATCCTTGGTTTAAACCCTTTGACAAATCTATGATGGATAAGTTTTGATCCCCTCGGCGTTTGTACAGTTCATAGATGAGGTACTTCTTACGTCCGTTAATTTGTCAATTGGTAATGATGTACCTGCATATCTGTGTAGGTTGATTTGTACGGTATCTTCTCTCCTTCTGTTTCCAGATGTTCTGATGCAAATATTCTCTCATTGCATCTTGTTAATCGGTGGCAATCCCGATATCAAACATGCATTTCAATTTCCACACCAAATAGGCAGTGATGCTCAGTGGTTATTCCCCATCTCACCTTCTCATATATCTCATATTTTACCTTCACTTTCGTGAAATGGGCCAGTAGTAAATTTGTTCTTCATTTGCTTTTTTCTATAGATCTACTGGTACTCAATTAGGTGGCTGTATACAATGAGTGACCAAAACGATTCCAAGTCATCATGGCTTCCGAAGGTCTGCCGACCTTCAGCAAATACCTCGCCAACATCCACACCTCCAAACGAACAATCTTCCCTTCTCCCCCGATCTACCGACGTAGGAGAGACCTACGAGCTAGAAGACGATGATACAACTCCAGCCAAAAGGTGGCTTGCCGAGTTTCTACTCCTGTTGCGAGGCTCGGTTCCTGTCATCCTCGCATACGCATTGCAGAACTCTCTACAAACAATCTCGGTCTTGATAGTTGGACGATTAAGTCCTGAAGCTCTAGCGACTGCAGCTTTCAGTTACATGTTTGCAATGTCTACGGCATGGCTCATCGCGCTTGGCGGAACGACTGCTCTAGATACATTGGCATCGTCTTCGTTCACTGGAAGTAAAAACCCGCACGATTTGGGTGTGTTGTTACAGCGAGGTTTCTTTGTTTTAACAGCTTTTTACATACCAGTTGCTATACTTTGGGCTTGCTCCGCTCCTATTTTTAGGTTTTTGGGACAGGAAGAATACATTTGTGTGGATAGTGCTAGGTTCTTGACTGCGTTGATTCCAGGTGGATTAGGATATATTTACTTCGAAGCTATGAAGAAGTATCTACAAGCACAAGGTATCACTTAATACTTTCCGCTTATTTCCCTTCACTGTTACCAGTTTCTAATTTTTTGTACAGAGATCATGCGGCCAGGCACTTACGTCCTTTTAATAACCTCCCCCCTCTCCGCCGGTCTCAATTACCTCTTCATCCACACCTTCAATTTAGGTCTCATTGGCGCTCCGCTCGCTACCGGTCTCTCCTATTGGCTCTCCTTTCTCCTTCTAGTTCTCTACTCCCGCTTCATAACCGGATCTCAATGCTGGGGCGGTTTCACCATCCAATCACTTCATAACCTCGGAACGTTTTCTCGTCTTGCACTTCTCGGAGTTATCCACGTCGGTACCGAATGGTGGGCTTTTGAAATCGTCGCTTTGGCTGCCGGTCGACTAGGTACTATCCCTTTGGCTGCCCAAAGTGTCATTATGACGACCGATCAAGTGATGAATACAATACCCTTTGGTATCGGTGTAGCAGCCAGTTCACGCGTTGGAAATTTGCTAGGAGCAAGAAACGCAAAAGGAGCAGCTAGAGCGGCGAATGTGGCGGCTTGGCTAAGTATGATTATGGGATTACTAGTTTTGATTGTTCTTATGAGTGTGAAGAATTTCTACGCCAGGATATTCAACGATGATTTGAGGGTTATCAAGTTAACCGCTGAGGTCATGCCATATGTTGCTTTATTTCAAATAGCAGATGGGCTTAATGGGAGTTGTGGGGGAAGTTTGAGAGGTATGGGGAGACAGCATGTTGGTGCCGCAGTCAATTTTATTAGTTATTATTGCGGTGCACTGCCATTGGGTATATGGCTGGCGTTTCATGGATGGGGATTGGGAGGACTGTGGGTGGGTCAGTGTATCGCCCTTTATATTGTTGGTGCACTGGAATGGATTATTGTTGCGTGGAGTAACTGGGAAGGGGAGGTCAAGAGGGCGTTTGGAAGAATGGAGGTTGACGACCGGATTGAGGCCGGGATCGAGGAATTGGATGGGAGGGAGGTAATATAATCAATATTTATTTATGTGAGATTGTCGAGCTTGTGAACAACATCACAAACCATGTTATATTAGCTTTAGATAAAGATTTCGTATTGTACATGAACACTCCCCAAAGCGTAAGCAATCCAATGTTATTCTCACCAGAGATTGTTTTCGTCTCTGGCAGTAGACAACAGCAGCTGCTTGGAGGAAGAGCATTTTGAATAGGTGATTTCAACTACTGCTTCGATTTTGAGTACAATTACTCATATGGTGAGAAACTCTCTCTTTATGTGGTTCCAAGGGTCGCTGCTGGGCTGTATCTTGAAGATGCTGTTGACAAGTATTTTTGTGATGGGGCGCAGAAATGTTTTCACCAACAAATCTCCTTCGGTGATTAGATACCGGGATACTTTACGCTGATAAGCCTTGAATTCGAGGCATAAGCCTTCTCTCAATAACAACGCCTCGATTCTGATTGGCTTGTGTGATCAACTAGTAGCACTAGCGCTAGAAAGATGGTTGAGGCTTCTCCACAGCACGTGATCGTTATCAATCCAGCCGATAAGGCGACGAACAAATTTATTTTGCCAAAATTTATATTTCGACTATCTTCTCCACACCACAAATCTTCAACATGCCTAAAGCAAAGACTGGCAAGCGCAATGCTGCTGCTGCCGGTACACCTTATGAAAAGGCTGCTGCATTAACCAATTCGTTCAAGCACAACAAAGACTATGGACAGCATATTCTTAAAAATCCTGGTGTCGCAGAAGCTATCGTGAAGAAGGCGAATCTCAAACCTACAGATACAGTCCTCGAAGTCGGTCCAGGTACAGGAAATTTGACTGTAAGGATATTAGAAAGCGCAAAGAAAGTCATAGCTGTGGAAGTAGATCCTAGAATGGCTGCAGAAGTCACAAAGAGAGTACAAGGAAAGCCAGAACAGAAAAGATTGGAAGTTCTTTTGGGTGATGTGATCAAGACTGAACTGCCACATTTTGATGTGTGCATAAGTAACACTCCCTATCAGGTATGCATTTTTCCATTTCGTTTGCTTAGATTTGTTAGAAGATCTAACACTCAAACAGATTTCATCACCACTTGTCTTCAAACTCCTCTCCCTGCCAAACCCACCCCGATGCAGTGTTCTCATGTTCCAGCGCGAATTCGCTCTCCGTCTTACTGCACGCCCAGGTGATTCACTTTACTGTCGTTTGTCTGTCAATGCCCAATTCTTCGCCAAAATTACACACATTATGAAGGTTGGCAAAAATAATTTCAGACCGCCCCCACAGGTCGAGTCTTCTGTTGTTCGAATCGAGCCCAAAACAGGCAAAGAGCGTCCAGGAGTTAGTTGGGAAGAATGGGATGGCATGCTTAGAATATGCTTTGTTAGAAAGAACAGAACTATGAGGGCTAGTTGGCTCGGAATGAAGCAAGTACTTGCAATGTGCGAGAGGAATTATCGAGTTTATTGCTCGACGAACAATATCGCTCTTGATGAAACCCCAGTCGAAGATGGAGACGAGGATATGGATCTGGACGATGCCCCAATTGCCGAGGAAGGAGAAGAAGAATGGGGAGGAATGGATGTGGACAAAGGCGAGGAGGTTTTCGATGAAGAAATGCCATCTTTCTTTCAGGAACTCAAGGGAACCAATAAGCCTAAAACTAAGAGCAAAGTACCCAAAACTCGAGTAGCAGAACTCGTTCGAGAGAAGATACGCAAGGTTCTAGAGGATGTAACTGAATTGGCTGACACCCGTGCTGGAAAATGCGATGAGAACGACTTCCTTAGATTGCTGTTTGCATTCAATGAGGAGGGATTACACTTTTCATAATTACAACTTAGATATTTAGGGATGGGTAAAATGGTGTTTATATTGTATGTAGGCATGGAGTTGGTGGAAGGTTTACATGGCTCACATATGGTTCCCTACAAAGTTGGGATTACTGAATTTATGACTATCTTTATTATTTGCCTCTCCATGGTCTCCAAGAATGCAGACTGTAGTCTGGCAACTAAGAGGTTTGGACCTCAGAATTTAATTAAATGATTCAAAATTCTTGTCATCCTCATTGCACTTTGAATGCTGCAGTGTTTGAAACTATGTAGGGCTTATATCCAAACTGTCATTCAGAGTTTTTAGACTCACCACGCGGAAGCAGCTTTTCCGGTGTATTATCATTCCTTCACATTACTAGATACGACATGTCTGCGTGAATGCTTCTCAGCCAATCTATGCATCTTTCCATCAAATCCCCGGGTGGGTATCGTAGAGAAATGCTATGAAGTTCACATTAAAGATTGCATCGCGGGGAAAGATAGACACGGGGTATTCATTTCATTAAGTCTTGCATTGTCCTAATTTATCTCTCTCATGCAAACTGGCACATCCCTTTCCTTCTTCTAATTGTACATACGGCATCCTGTTAACAGGCTCCAACAGAACCCTTAGTATTAAGCCACCATTTTACAAGGGCAATCTCATTTTCCTCCTAATGGATAACACCACTGCCAGTGCATGCTGGGAGTGGGTAAGTGTCTCCGGTGCAAAGACTGATAGTTCCAGAAACCCAGCTCAATCCTCCATAAGCCTGGCTTGTGTAGCTATCAGCTTGGTAAGTATCAGTCTCAGCGGCGGCACCAATGCATCCAATGTCAATGTAGCCAGATTTTCGGAGAGTGTAAGGGTTGGAAACGACGGCTCCGTATTTGCCAGCTGGGACGGTGTATGTGTAGGCAGCAGTGTAGGTGGAAGTCCATGTCTCTGTGTAGCTGATACCATAAGTGGCTTGGAGGAAGTCTTCGATAAGGGTGAAAGTAGCGCTAGCAGTGACGGCGATAGCATTTGCGATTGAGTATCCTTCTGTGACAGCAACGGTGGCAGTGGTTTCTCCTGCCTTGACGACGGAGGACATAGGCACGTCCCAGTTCAAGAATTTCTGATCAGGGTTCTCGCGAACGACGGTTGCTGACTTGCAACCACGCTTGGCCAAAGATGATGATGGGTAGTGACCTGAGGTTCTGTTGGAGGACGAAGTTCCATTGTAGCCTACAAGAGGACCAGGCGCTTGAGTGATGTTGGAACCATGGTGGTGCTTCCAGAATTCGGCTTTGTCCATGACTTCTGTGCGGCCATTTTCGCCGAAGAGAATGATCTTGGACTCATCCAATTTGCGGGGGATTGTAGCTGCTCCCACAATGGTGGAGCTCAACAAGAGGCTGGAAAGAAGGGAAGTAATATACATTTTGAAGTTTTGAAGGTATTAATTGTGGACTCAAGAAGTTTCAATGAGATAGAAAGAGAGAGACTGAGGCTGGATGGTTTTTTCTAAGTCATTGTTGCGAAGTTGAAGACTTCATATACTCTTTTTCCATGGAGA
This sequence comes from Botryotinia narcissicola, assembly GCA_004786225.1. NCBI lineage: Eukaryota > Fungi > Ascomycota > Leotiomycetes > Helotiales > Sclerotiniaceae > Botryotinia > Botryotinia narcissicola. Next base: position 3,543 of record PQXJ01000234.1, on the reverse strand, counting down.
TATCCCGAATCTCTCCCTCGACACGATTGACTCATGGATAGTTCATTCCACTTTGACAACCTTCAAACTTTCAAGGTAGATTGGGATGAACACCCAAGATAGGACAATTACATATCCCCCGTCGTGCTCAATCCTCACAAGGTCACCAATCATAATCAACGTGCCCGCCCATGGCCCAATGAAAGTTTTCTCTGGAACGAATAAGCTTTTCTCAAAGATGCATCCGAAAAATCTCCATAATGCAAAGTTCATGTCGAGATGACCGCATGATATTGTAATTTCACGGCAGCAACCGAAAATAGCGTGATCATCTCCTTTCACCGTTTCATCTCTTATGAATTCACGATAATCTTCATTTATGGGGAACAACTCCAAACTTTAATTTTCTAAGCCTCATGTTCCGCCCTGCGAACCGAAGTTTATTCTCTTGGCATTTAATCAATTAGAGTTTGTGATGAAACCTGGAACATACTTCCTTATAATTGCCATACTGGGGAAATTTCGACAGCGATCATGTCCCTTTTTTAATGAGATGGCGTTATTTAGGTAAGTGTCTTCTCAATTAGGCATTCCGTCTCATACTTTTGTCTTGATAAAGTTAAAGTTTACCAGCAATATTGATAGGGATGAGTAACGCAATCACGTTTCTATCATGTAATCATGCCTGTTAAGCGCAAGTGCCATCAAGGGTACCAAGGATGCCGTCATGATGGATGGTTGATCGGTACCGAACTGGGGATTTGGTGCATGATTTTCTGGTAAAACCCCATCAATGTCATTTCGGAATAACCCCGCCGAAGTTGTTCCAAACATATTCAGCCTCTTGGAAAGTTTAAACCTCGTGGTGACTGCAGCAAATAGAGTATTGTGATACCTTTGTCGGTATACAGCTATCTATCTATCTTGGGAGGATTGTATACCGTAAGGTTTAATATCGGTCTATTTGTGTAACGCTTGTTGCGCCAGTGGCTTTCCCAGCCATATTATATCTATATATCCCATACTCCAGAATCTACATACAACTTCTCTCCAGCTTTCTATTCTATCAATCTTTCAATCGTCTCTACTTCTTAATCAGATATCTAACCCTCACTCTTTATTTCACATACTTACGCATCTCACTTCTCTACAATCAACATGCCTTCCATCCTCAAGACCATCGCTCTCCTCTCCCTTGCCAGCTTCACACTCGCTGACCTTCACACCAATGGCATCTGCGTAGACACCAAAAGCGATGTCGTATGTTCCAATCTCCTCACCCCATCCCCCACAATCTATATCTATAAATAGAACTAACCAATAACCTAGTATGTGTACAACGCTGATGCTACCGCCAAAACCTGCACAAACTACTATAACAGAAACACTGGTTCAGAACAATGGGACACATGCCCAGACTGTACCATGATTACAACTGGTGTTCCACATTGTGAATCCGCTGGTTCGCATATTGGTGGTGATGAGGTGAGCTTCAACCCAAGTTTTCTCTTTCTCACGAAAAATATGATGAAACCGCCCTTAGTTTGGGAAATATACAATAAGAGACTAATTTCTATGTTTAGTTGAACTACTATTGCCAACAGAACGGAGCAGGTGGCTCTTTGGCAAACTAAGCGTCTGAGGGCGGTTGATGGGAGAAGAAAGTGTACTTTTATTGGAGGGATTCTTGGCGAGCTTTTTGGGGAAGAAGATCTTGGTAAATACTTATTCAGCGAAGCGAAATTTGAAGGATTCATGGCAAGACGCTATGTGTTTGATTCATTCACATATCGAATGATCTAATCGGTAATAGAGTATGACTATCATAAGAGATGGAGATTCAAATGATATACTTTTGATCAACTAAGAGATAAGCCCTGATTATTCAAGTGCTTCTGTAACAACCAATCACAAATCGTAGCTCAACAATGCCCTGACGTTCACTCTCCTTGTATTCCATCTCTGATTGACCTCTACAATTTGTAAGCTGAAGCCAATAACTGCCCGTGATACCCTGCCATATTCTCCACAAATCTAAACGTCGTACGTACCCTTAATCTTGATAATCGTATGACTCTGGCCATAGCTCTCAAGTGCTCCTCTTACCGATGAACCCCTGAATTCACAAAATGTAACGAAATGTTGTTCGCAAGTAGTTGCGAATCTAGTATCACTATACTTCAGTGTAGACAATAGTATACTATAGTGAAACTATAGCACATATTAGTATATTGATATGATATCTAGTATGTTTAGAAAGGGGTTATATTACTTTTGTGTATATTTATATATTTAAAGAATACTAGTAATATACTGAAATATTTGAGTTTAATATAAAGTATTCATTTCTATCTATATTAAGTAATAAACTATATATTCTTATACAGATTAGATTAGAAATAAAATAAAAAATGGAATTTTATTATCTAATATGGACAGGAATGGATATCTTATATTGGATTCCAGTATTTCAGTATATTGCTAATAATATTGAATAGCTAAATGATATTGAATAACTTCGGTAGTATTGAATTCCATATCATGTACGTATGTATTCCAAAAAAAACTCATACGCACCACTAAACTAAGCTCTATACGAATTGCGGGAAATACTATTGCCTACACTACTGCACTTAAAGTTTTTGAAGTTTTTTTTCTGTAGTATTGACTTGGAGACTTTGTAGACTTTATCAGATCGATGGATATCCAAATGGATGAAAACAAGAAATACATATAAAGAGAATAAAAACAAAGATTATTAGAAAAGGTGCTTACACCGCATATCACACTATGCTGTATAGGGATTAGTCCACATGTAACTCTGTCAAGTCCATACATATATATTGTATCCCTATATAGAACTTAATAATATTAAGGTTTTTCCACCAACTCATATATAATCTTTTAATAGATTATAAGCCCGAATTCGCACAACACTAGAATTAGTCTTCCGGAATCACTTAATTAAAACTACAATAAACAATAACTACTCTATCAAATCCAGAGGCTATCGTTTTTGTAAATATAATTCAATCCAAAAAACATCCAAATAGCATCTAGCCCAATACAATTAAACAATTAGAGAAGCACAACTCCACTCAACAAATAAATCTGGTTTCAATACCATCATAAGATTCCGGTATCCTATATAATATCGTAGAACACACAACACTATCACAATAGAAACCATAATGAATACTCAGATGCACAGTATTATAACAATCTAATCTACAAGGTTGAAGATAATAGAAACCATAATGAATACTCAGATACACAGCACCACAGCAATCCAACCTAGAGGATTGAAAACAATGGAGATCATAACAAATACTCAAATACACAACACTATAACAATTCAACCTATAAGATTGAAAAGGGCGATAAAACTCTAATAAATAATTACCACTCACTCTTATCTTCTTTCAATAATTCAAGAATCTTAGTTATAATAAGATTCCTTTGTTTTATTTTCAATTCTTTTCTTTTTGATTTTTGTAAGTCTTATATTGATAGTAATAATATAATATAAGCAATTGATAGTGCTTTATGAATCGATTAAATTTT
>PQXJ01000233.1:0-57906 GCA_004786225.1 Botryotinia narcissicola | reverse complement strand
GATCGGAAGAGCACAACGTCTCAAAATTCAAATCTCAAAACTCAAATTGCAATAAAAATTGTAAGTAAAAAGAAATGACAAAGGAAAATTTTCTAATCAACGTCCGAATCCTCCACTATAGATTCCAGCCATTTCATCCACTGTACTTTCGTCATCATCATAGAAGCCTTCCTCACTTCCAAAGTCCCCAAGTTCTTCACCTAGGCTCATTCCCAAACTTGGTTGCCCAAGTGAACTTCCACGTCTACTTCCATTACCCAACTCATCATGATTTGACACTACAGCATCTTTATCATAGCTACTTCTCGACATCATTGGTGGAGTTGCTGGTGCTTCCCTTCTAACTGGTACTTTATCTGCACGTCTGGGTGTCGCAGTTCTCGAACCAAGTCCACCTTGCCTAGCAGCGAATCGTTGACTTGTGGCATTGAAAGCACTTAGTGCATTATCTCTCGCAAAAGTAGCTGGTTCCCTACTAATAATTACCGGTGGAGGTGCTCCAGGAGTACTAGGAAACTGTCTGGCGTTACTAGCGGGTGGTGTCATTAATCCATTCAGGAATCCAGATGAGCTTCCAGCTTTCGATGGCGTTGAGCTACCGCTTGAGGCATGATTGCCATTACCACCACTCATGAGAGCACTTGAATCCTTTGCTTGATTCTTATTTCTCCAGTTTCCCCAAGCTGCGGCAAGTGGCCCTACGGCATTTGCTACTTGTGCAACTCGTGGACTAGCTGCAATAGAAGCCGCGATATTAGGAAGGTTGATAGCCGAGCCACCATTCATAGCTCTTTCACGTTCTTGTTCCTCCATCTGAATATTGGCACTCAGTCGAATAGCGGCATCGCGAACGTTATCTGGATTATATGTTCCTTTAGACAAGGCCTGCACAATATCCTGAAGATCGCTCTTGCGTACGGAAAGAAGCTCTCGTAGCCAGCTAATCTCATCATCACGTTTGCTAATCTTTGTTGAAGCCTCAGGGTCCACATCCATCAATTTCTTTTCAAGATCTTCAATCTTCAATTCACGATCTTGTAATTGATCTTGTAGAACCATGATAGATTCTCGAAGTGCTTGTGGTGAAATCTTCTCTGGCGCACCTAGTCCACGTGTGGATACTTTTTGTAGTGATGGCGATGGTAAGGACCCAGCTACACTTGCAGATCTTGCAGCTTTAGCGTGAGTAGCGGCAGCTTGTGCAGCAGACCTAGCGACCTCCAACTTATCCTCCAAATGACTAACACGATCTTGAAGATGTTCTGTCTTGGCCGTGCTCAAACTCAGTCGTTCCAAAAGATGTTGCTCTGATCTTTGAGCATCCACAATAGTATTCTCAAGTTGTCGCTTCAATTTGTCTTGTAAATCCTCAAGTTGATCTTGATGCTTTCTTGTGATGTCATCAAACATGTCTTTCTTGGCAGTTTGAGCGGCTTCCAAAAGCATATCGTGTTGTTCCTTTGCAGTCTCGGCATCCAATTTGACAAGATCAATCTCAGTTTGAAGTCTGGAGATTTGATTCTCAAGTTTTTCCCTGACAACATTGACCTCATTATTGGCAGTCTCAACCTCGACTTGCATGTATTTTCTCGTACGTGCAACTTCACCCAAGCCAGATTCGCGAGCTTCCTCAAATTCTCTCTTGTATCTCATGACATCTTTATGAGCAGCATTATTTTCATTGCGAAGTTCAATAACGAGAGCTTCCAACCTCTTGCACTCATTAACAGCTCTCATACCTTGTCTCTCGCCACTTTCCAATCGTTCAATTTCCAGTTCGAGTCGTTCCCTTGTCCTAGCTTCGGCATGAAGTTTAGCGTCAAGTACTTCCTGTCTGGCAAGTAATTCCTGTTCCTTCTTGGCACGATGAGAATTTTCTTGTGAGATATTTCGGGCGGCTTTGGCCATATCCTCCTGCAAATCCATTAATTTCGATCTCATGGATTCGCGGACTCGGATACTTTCCTCCATCTGGTTCTTCATGGTCTCGATGGTCCTCCTGAGGTCCCTATTGGTTTCATTGGCTTGTTCCGCATCCTCGCTTTGTCTCTTGGCGGCTTCCATGGCTCCTTCGGCTTCCAGTTGCCATCGGTGGGCTAATGAACGTGATTCCCGTAATTCAGACTCGGCCATGTGGATCGTGGCAGTAAGATCTGCTTCGGTCTTGCGAGAATTCTCCTGAGCAGCTTCCAGAAGGGCGATGCGCATGGTTGTCTTATTTCTTGACTCTTCAATGCCTCTTACCTTATGATCTCGATCTTCCTCAATTTGTCGCATCTTCGCATTTTTTTCCAACATGGCGTCACGAAGTCGATCTTTCTCCTCAGATGAGACACGAAGTAGACGTTGCGCCTCAGCCAGACGATCTTCAGCCTTTCGTCGATTGACAAATTCAATCTCCGCCTTTGAACTCTTTTCTTCGATGATTTGTCTTAATCGAGTTTCTTCTTCCAGAGAGCTTGCCAGAAGTCTTTCTTTCATAGCTTTGGAATCTTCAGCAGCCCTACGCTTCTTGATTTCTTCCTCAACCCAATCATCAGCCCGATGAAGCTTTTCCTCCAGCTCGGATATTCTTGCTCGAGTACTCTCTTCCATCTCAATGTACCTAGAGTGGGCTTGCTGCTCAAGAGAGGCAATTTTTGCTTCAGCTTCAGCTAGTTGAATAGCAGAAACATCATCAGCCTTGACTGATTCAGGCATTCTCCTTTCAACAACTTCTTCAACAGCCTTCTTGAGATCTTCCACATTGAAAGCTGATTGTGAGGATTGAGTAAAATGTTCCTTCATTTCATCCAGAGCTTGAAGAACACTGCGCGAGTCTGGCAGCATCGACGCAGTAGTCGGGGTAATGGCTGTTTGAGGTCTTGATGAATGAGTATTGAGTGCCTCCAACACGACCAATCTAATTTTCTCCAACTTTGCGTTTCTTCTTGGACTAGCAGATCTTCCAGGTTCTTCGTCATCTTCATCATCAGCATCGCTAAGTGCACCAGACATGCTGCGTTGTTCTCTGCGATGTGATTCAGTTTTGACGGTATAAGGTAACGCATGCAAAGAATCTGTAATGCCCTCCAGAATCCTTTCAATTGGATCCAATCTATCAGCCAACAACGAACCAACGATATCGTTGACACGATTATCAAAGAAGCCAATTCTTTCATGAAGTTTGATCTCTTCGCCCTCGCTAAGAACATCATCCCAATCGCTAACTGGAAGACTATGTCCAGTATTGAGACGATGAATGGGTGATCCAAATGCAACAGTAGAATGAGGATCCGCAAATGGATCATCTTCGGTTCCCATATGAGAGTATACTCTATCAGGAGACATATCACCAAATTGACTATCATCTGCGTATCGCCTGAGACCTGGGCTGGGACTTGGTGCATCGCTGCGCAGAAGATTGGGATGAAGACGAATCGGAGATGACATCGAAGGAATCTGTATATGTCTTCGCGGACTAGTTTCATGCCATCTGGGAGTATCATCTCCATTAGAGACTGTGGCTGGTGATCTTTCCGTTGAATTAAGATGTCTCATAACAGCATCAATTTCCTCAAATGTCGGATCCTGATCCTCTGGAATCTCACCCTCCTCCAGTTCAGAGTCTACATCGTATTGCGGTGGACTTTGAGGTCCTGGCAAAGCATTTTGGAAATCATTCACTTCATGAGGTCGTAAAGTTGGCGATTCTGAATCGGGTACCCGAGGCGGTGATGGACTATTAGCATATCTCGAGGCTGCGAGACTACCAATCTTTGGAAGAACCGGCGAAGCTGGCGCAAGTACCGGAGCTTGACTTCCACCAAAAGTAAAAGCAAAGTTTTCCTTCGGTTGATTTTCGAAAGGCTCGGCGGTTGCAGAGAGAGATGATGACATTTTCCTATGACCTAGTTGACTTCCACTTGCATTCGATGCTGTCTGCGAGTGTAAGTCTTGTTTAGGAGCAGTCTCATCGGCACCTTCAGTATCATCTTCCGACTCAGCAGTGTCGACTCCGTATCCAGGAAGACCAGATTCATATCTTTGTGCGGTAAATGGAATTGCAGCATTGAAATCTTCTGCTTGCTTTTGTTGTTGAAATTCAAATGGTGAAAAGTCCGCCCCACTGGATGGCTTCCCGTTCACATTAGCAGCAGGTAGGTCGTCTGCACTTTCATTCGAAGGTTCAAAGTTCTCCTTATCATCATCAATAGAAGAAACATTGGACACCTTTGGACCTGACTGTTCTCGACTAGTTTCCTGAAGAGGTGCAGTTGGCTCAGCGAACAGAGGCACTGAATCTCCATTATCATTATCTCTGCGCATCCTCTTGATATTGTTTGGATTTTGCATCGGGCGGCCATCTTTACCTTCCATTGTCTCTTCGGCCTCCTTTGAGTGACTGCTATCAGGACGAACAATAGGAATCGCTTTTGACTTCTTCGAAGGCTTCGAAGTGCTAAGAGAGTTCAAGTCGAGGCCACCGAAGATGGGGTTCTGGGAAGCTTCATTTCCAGATGCTTCACCCGTAGAAGTGATCGAGCTTGAAAAGCTTGGAGTAAACGTTGGCGCATCAGGTCTGAAGCTTGGTCCCTGGAAGTTGAATTCGCTGTGTCCTGGTACAAATCCCGGCAAGTTGGGAGAAAATACTTGCGCTGGTGCATGAATTTTACCGAATGAATTCTTCACAGTGTGATTACCTGAAAGTTCAGGTACACTAGGTAAAGGCCCTTGATGAGCAAATGGCATATATTTAACAGTTGTGTGTGCTGGCTGGAAGTTACCACTAGTGAAAGATAATTGATTCGGTTGGAAAGAGTTGGCTGGTTTGAAATTGAAAGGGCGTGCTGCAACATTCAATGTTGACATAGATTGCTTTTTGGCGCGTTGAACAGGTTGATTAATCTTTGATTGAGTAGATGCAGCATCAAGCCATGGATTGGTAGACATTGAAATGTCCCTATCATGACCAAATGTAGGTACGCGATTTTGTAAAGTCGGTGTGCCCATATTGCTAGGATTAGTCTCAACATCAGACAAATCGTATTTCGCGTTGTCCTTCATACCGCGTAATGCAGTCTTCGATTCGCCACTTGAAGTATCGTGCTCAGAATCCTGGAATGGGCGTTGAGATAGGGAATGGCCGCGACTGTGAGGTTGTGGGTGATGAAGGACTGGCCCTTCTTCAGTTGTTTCTATTGTAAATCGAGAGGATCCAAGTCCACCACCAACAATCGAAGTATTCCTCACGTGAGGGACAGGTTTGTTCTCAAATTGTCTATCCATTTCTCCATGATCCGAGTGAGGACTATAATCATCACCGTCAAGCTGTCTTTGAAACTGTTCCTCGAGATTATACTCAGCGTCATCAATCTCTCTCTGTAAGCTTGCACTCGCATTATGCTTGATGTTTGGCTTAGTTTCCAATGTTGGTGTCTTAGATGGACTCTTGCTTGGAATGGGCACTTCCGCGGTTTGCTCATCTTCGCTCTCACGGACTTCTTGTAGACTTGGTGATTCACGAGCACGAGCACCTGCTAACAATTGGTTTTGCATGAAAACTTGTCGTGACATGGCATTTCCAGGGCCTTGTGGAAAGTATCCATCCTGAGAAAGAGGTGAAGCGGGAGATCTAATAGAACCCAAATTATGCATTGAAGGAGATCCTCTTCTATGTCCGTGCTGGTATAGCATTTGCTGTGGAGACCAAACACCTGGCGACGAGGTTGGTTGTGGATATTGAAAAGGTGATCCAAAGGGATGATCCCCATTTCCAAACGACACTGAACTGTGTCTCACACCACCAAATTTTCCATGCAAGTGCGCATGCATTGAAGCAGGGGAAGGAATAGAGCCTTGATTGGAGCTTTGACTTGTCGATAAACCATTGCCGGGCATCAAAGCGGGAGAGAAAGGAAGATTGGAATTATGAGCCATATGGCTACTCGCTGCCGACGAAGTTGGTATGGGAGGTGAAAATGGTAATGGTGGGTATTGCATCGAAGTGCGACGACTCAGACTTGCTATCGCTGGTGATATAATAGGGATGGGGTCATCATCTCCCAACGAAACACCTAGAGCACGCAATTTGGCTTCTTTTAACTCTTCGACATAAGCGTCCCATTCTACATTAATCCAATCCATTAGTACCTGATCATCAAAAGTGACATGGGAATGATAACACAAAGATTCATGTTCCCTATTTCATACTTGGCTCAAAATTATCTCGCGTAGTTCAAATAAGCAATTAAGGAATGGAAGGGGTAACGCCACGGATTGGTATAAAGGGATGGATTCTTCCACTACATCTATCCCTCTCCATCTCAATTTCAAGAAAACAAATGACAAATAAAAGCTCTATCTTACCTCTCTTGTCAGGAATACTGACTCTGAAATTTCTCTGATCTCTCTCAGCTTCTACATCCGCCATAAGGGGCCAACCATTTCGGCTCTGACCTGGACCTCCTTCACCTCCATCATCAGAGCCAAGGTTAAATCCACTGGTATCATAACCCAATTCCTCCCAGTCTTTCAGCATACCAACCACATCTCTTTGTTTCATCGGTTTTGGTGCCCCTCCCCTCTTGCCGCGATCTTCATCCCAAGGAAGTAAAACCAAAATATTTTTGCCCTTCCATGGGACTTTCTTCTTCAATCGTGGCGCGAGCGGGGTAGTGGGAGATGGTGTCGGGTTAGGTAGAGCTTTGGCTGCCCATTGTGCCATTAAAGGTGGTGGAGGAAGAGGTTTTTCGTCTACTGGTGTATGATTTGCCGAAGTTCTCTGCAAACCATTTTCATTTCTGACGGACATATTGGAGGATTCGTCGCGTACTGAAGAGGCGATATCTGCTTGTGTCAAAGTTTCCCCGGTATCCTTTCTTCGATGACCACTTCCAAAATCCCACCTGGGTTCGTGACTCGGTTGTGAATGTCGTTGTAAAGTGGGCGTTCTGGGATCGGATTCTAAAGCCGACGAATTTGCTGCGCCCCCTGAGATTGATCCGCTCAATGAAGAGTTCTCACTTTCTCCAGGATCGTCACTGAGCCAGTTGTTCCTTTCTGTTGTTCCGCCTCCTGTATGTTGACGTATCCAATCTTCAGTCAATCGATGTGCTGGACGTCGATCTCGGTTGTCTAGTACGGCTGCGCTGATGATACCGTCGTGGGACACAAAATCCGGTTCTGTCTGAGACCTTGTGAAAGCTGGAGGAGGACGCAAGAACGGCGTGTGCAACTCTAGATGACGAATTGGCAGATCTTCCGAGTCTTCTGAAGCTTCACTATATGCACTTCGATAGAGTGAACGACTTCCAACCGACGATCCTACTGGGTGCTGATACGGAGATCCCCAACTAGCTGTAAAGAATGCACTCGTGTCGGTTCGCGGTTCTGATGGCGGGCGTGAAGGCGGAGTTCCAAAAAGATCGATGGTATGACCGTAAATTGTTGGTTCTGGTAGAGGTGGAAGAATAGGAGACGACCCTCCACCCTCAGTAGTTGAAGTAGTTGACAACGCAGGAGATTTCGATGGATCAGGATACTGTAGTTCGAATCCTGCCTCTGCCGTCGTCGTACGAGGAGGTGTTGAAATCAATGATTGAATATTGACTATGAAAAGAAGAAAATGAGCGGATTAATAAAATTCATAGAGTAATAGGAATAGAAATTCCAAATCTCCAGTATTTTGCCGAATGAGGGAAGGAGAAGTGAGGATGCAGGCGGATAACAGGAATAATAAGAAAATAAAAGTATTAAAAAAAGGAACAACTCACCAAAAGTTTTGGAGAACAGGGCAGACGATTTTATATTCGTCTGTCACTGTATCTCTTCCTTTCTTTTGATTTTTAAAAGAAAATCAACAATTATCAAGTACCTTCAGCTATTATTAAATTATGGATGTGAGATGCCTTTCTTCACTCGGACCTCTTTATATTATTATATGTTGTTGGGTATTTGGGTTGTTTTTGTTGATAAGAGTGAATTGAATGCAAATACAAATTCGACCTTCATTTCACTTCTTCACTGCGTCCATTACCGTACAGACAGAGTACATTGTAGTATTGTAGTAGGTAGGTAGGTAGGTATTATTTACCATTTACCGTAGAATTGTCGCGACGCGTTCGGTAATTAAAAAATGAATGGAGCGAGTAAAGCTTCGGGGTCCCTTGGGGTTAATTGGCTGACCTGACAGGGAATTGGGAGAACTGGTGGATCTGAGTACAAATTATACGATATAAAATAGTAAAGGCGTACTTCGAATCGTCGGTGAGGTTAAGAAGCAAGAGGATGAAGTTGTACTGTAGTCGAAGGAAAGAAGAGTGTCCGATTCAGTATCTTATGAATTAAATGACATGACAATTCAGATATTGACAATGAGGAATTGGTTAAAGAGGAAGAATGGGAAAGAGTCTTGCTGGCAACTTTTATTGATAGTAACCGTACGAGTACATACAATACAGTAAGTACAGTCAGTACAAGAAGAATCGTACAGGGGAAGGGAAATGGAACATCTAACAACCAACGGCCAACGAAAGAAGTACCTATATAAGAAAAGAGTCGTGATACCACCTACCCAGGAAGGTGGTATTGTTCAGATAAACCACAATACGAAGGATCCGGTAGTTTCGTAGAGAGTCCAGAGCCTCATGAGTGAAACTAACTTATAAGACGATTCTTATTTATCTCACCTACCTACCTACTACCACTACCTACGAGCCTTCCCAATCTCAATATAAGTTCTCTACCAACCAGTTCTCCCCAAACATTGCTACTCGAATGGTTACTCATACATCGCACACGAAACATCAGATACTCTTCCTTACCTACCTAGGTATGACAGATATGACTCTGAGTTTCTATATCAAATAGTTCTTCGAAAAAAGATATAGTATGTTGCAAATTCCCAGACGAATCAATAATGGATGAATTCACTGACAGCAGTAAAGGGGGGTTTTGATTAATATTTCTTAGTTTTCTTAGGTTCGAGCACAAGGAGCGAACCAATACATTATTGAAGAAGATAACCATAATAATAGGTAATCATATCATCAATCACCATATCAATCAATTAGCAAGACGTTCCGCTGGCCCTCCGAGAGTCACTGCCGTGGAGGCAGAATAATTCAATCAGTTCAATTCAATCAATTCAATCATAATACCTAAATGTCACCCTCCTCTAAAAGAAACAAACAAATAAATAAGCAATATATCTCCCCCATCAACCTCGGAAGTCTTACAATCTCTCCCGGGTAATCTTTTCCAAGGAAATACGTGGAGCTATGCCATTAGTTCAGGGTCTTTTCACGGACAGCTACAGACAGCTACCAACGACCAACTAACACCACAGCTAACGGTCCGACCCGCAAAAAATACGCCATATGGGTGGTCTCGCTTCAAGAGCCACATGATTCCATTTTTTCACCATATTCCTTTAGACGAATGTGAGGGACGAGAGAGGGGCATTCGTGAGAAAAGTTTCAATGGCAGAATCAAAAATATGCGCAATCATTGAGATAAATCTTCGTCCCTTGCATGAGAAAATTCCCCTAGAGCAGGAGATGAGATCAGAGATGCACAAGAGGCGTTGCCAAGCCAGCATGGCATCGCAAAAGAGCGGAGAAGGAGGAAGATAAAACAAATGGTATCTCGAAATCCAAAGCTAACAATCTAATCGCAAAACTACTGTCCTATGCTTCCCAATCTTCACCTCACTTTAATATCAAATCAATATGCGAGCGAACGATACCCCATAATATCCACGAATCATCCCCTCTCTCGATGCAAACCCAGGCGATAATCTCGGAGCTCCAAGTCTAACAGCTCAAGGAGTATTTACTGCTTCGGTCACTGTTCCAGACTCCCCAGTGAGTTTCATCCGCGACAGATCCGTCGGCACCGGTAGACACTGGCTTCCATGGCTCATCGAATGCCTCGAAGGAGAAAACATTTACGCCCCAATCCATGATGCCACAGATGGCTTCACTTCAGAAAGTTTGTGCAGACGATGTGCCCGGGACGGCGTTTTGGTATTTTGAGCCTGCTGTTGGCCAACCTATTGAGAAATCATGTTAGCATATAGGTAATATATGAGCGTGGAAACAGACCATGACGTTGAAACATCATGCCCAGGATATCTTCGGATATTTTGAACTCGAAAGTAGATGCAAAGAAAACATATATCATACCAGTCTCTCCAACCCAAAGTTCAGGTCCATCAGTAGCAGATCCAGCAACATCCTGAATGTGACCAAAAGCCTGCATGATATCATCAAAGAAACTATGCGTAGCATTCTTCAATTCCTGTCCCTGCCAATAACTGAAAGCATTGCACAACAAGATATCCGCACCACCCTTAATAACAGCATCGGCCGTCCCATCCATATATTTGTTCCAACTATCAGCCGTTCCAACCTTAAAGTCTCCATTCAACGCCTTCTTAACATCCTGAATCTTCTCGAGAAGTTGTTCACCAGTGAAGTTTCCACGGTAGAGAGATTCCGAACCGACAGTAATAGCATACACCTGATCGCTATATTGAGGCGCATACTTGACTACTGCTGCTTTATCCGCAGCGAAGGATTCATCGGTATCTGGCCTTTTACACAATATTAGCTATCCATCCTACACCCCAAACTCCACTTCTCATCAAATCAAATCAAATCAACATACCAAATACCCAAAACAACCTTGAAGCCCTTCGACTTCGCCGCCGGCAAGATTTCCTTCGCGGTATCGCAATCGCTTGCGGCATATCCTCTCACGATGCGAGCCGTGCTCCCTTTAGAAATCGTGTCGAAATCCGCCTCGTAGTCAGCGGTGAATTTTCATGTACCATCAGTCTTCTTGTCACCAAGAGCAAATCCCAATGTACCTGCTGCAGTAGCAGTAGAAAGAACTCCAGCAAGGGGAAGGAGAGTTGCGAGGGAGCGCATCGTAGTTTAAGGTTGTGGGTTAAGGCTAAAATGGCTGTGGGGTGTGGAGATGGAGAGAGTGCGCGTTGGCTGTTTGTTTACGTGTATATTCAATGGGAAAGTAAATAAAAGAGTCACTTGCGAATTAAATCGACTGCTAATTCATGGACTATTCAAACACTTAAAGAGTGGCAATTGCGATGGTAAAATAGATGGTGAGGTGAGTGAGGTTGGTTGATAAATTGTATGAGAAAGTTAATTGAGATTTGAGGTCGTACAGTATCAAGGGGGATTTTACGCTTTGCCGGAAAGGATTGATTGAAGAGATTGGATGGCTTGGCGGGGTTATTATTATTATTACTGCTATAAGAGCGCTTGGCATTGAAGAAACACGAGATGAGAAACATTAGATGTAAAATGAAATGATAATGAAAGGGGCCGATTTTGGTAAAAATGATATCAAACATTTTCAAACTTTAATTATCATTAGTATATCCAATTTTCATCATCCGTAGTTCAATCTACCTTTCCAATTCCTCTTCCATGCATGTCGAAAAGATCACAATTCAAAAACGCCCTTCCTCTGCTCTCAGTAGCGGTCTATTGTACAAGTTCGATACCAAATATGAGATTTCCCCAAATGCAATTTGTACTCGTTCATCATATATTTCGCCTATTCAACAGCGGTGGTTGAAGTTGGCTTTGGTGCGTACATCCTGAATTGGAGGAAGATCACTGCATCTTCAACAATCGTTCCCAAAGATCCAATGAGCCATGGGGTATTGATTATGAGATATTCTTTCTCCAATGAATGGAAGAGAATACCAGCACCATATGTCAGATTTCCCATCAATGAGAGAAGGAAAAAAAGGAGTGCGAGACCTGTGGTTATTAGCTCAAGGTATTGTAAGAGGGCCAAATAAAATCGCATACCGTCACAAGACTTTTCCTTTTAGTTCTTCAAGATTTGAGGAATTCGAGCGCTTGATGGATAATCTGATTAGCGCGCGTCCTTTAACTTTCTTTTCCCATGAAATAACTCACCCAAGGTAGCAAACTGCACTAAAGTATCCCAGTACCTCTGCGCCAACAGCAACTTCGTTCGTCTTAGGAACATCACCTCTATTCTCTGGTGTAGGCGTCCAGACACCACTTCTCCAAGCAATAGCCCATCCAGCTGTTCCAGCAGCAATAACCAATAAAATGCTAACAATATTCTTCACCCAAGCATTTGCATCTGGTGAATCATCCTCTTCCAAAATTTTGGTCAAGGTATCTTCATGACATTGACTTCCACTCATCGTTGAGGAGCGTCTTCTATGAGATCCGGGAAGTCCAATGTTACTATTACTTCGTCGACGGGCAAGAAGAGGATCTTCCTCAGTTGGGGCAATGGATTCCGTTTCTTGGCGTTTCTGAGCATTGATTTTGTTGTAATATAAACATTGTGAGATAAGTACAAAGTCCGCAATACAGAAGTAGATGGCTAGAACAGTGACTGTAGGGACAAGATCTGCCCAAATTGCACCTGAAGACGAGTTAATGTACGCACGTGACAGTTTCAGAATGAGATCTTGGATAGACAAGTTGTTAGGTTGGAAGAAGAGTCATCAATATCACGATCATGGTTTTCACTGCCACGACATGATTGATCAGATGGTGCGACCCTCCTCGAAATCCATCTTTTGACTTACCGGCAAGATTCGCAACATCGCCAATAAACCAAACCGACAAGAAAGCCAATGAGACTCCATCGGCACTCTGAGACCGATAGTTCAAAATAAGTTGTGGTACCTAGAACGATCGAATCACATCAATATGAGTATTCATGACCCAATACCATAAACTCTCCATCCTTTAGTTGGGCATGAAGGATTCCAAGCTGGATACAGAGGTGTGACGAACCAACAAAAAGATCCAAGTTGCTAAACTGATGCTTCCAAAGATGCCCGATAACGCTTCTTGGACGGATAAATCGTGTGATAAGGACAATAACGACATCATGATGTCTATAAATTATATCTTGATATTTTGGGGATGAATGTAATTTGAGGGCATCGATGATAGTGATAATATTGATGATATTGATGATAAAAACGATAGATAAATATGAATGACGAGAATTCGAGCATTCTATTATTTTAGAGTAAATATTGTTGTTCTTGATATCACTTGGTCAATGTCTCAATTGAAAATCACGGAATAAGAAAATTTAAGAATGATTTGATTGGGTGAATGAAAGAAAAGGTTTTTGTCTGAGGTAGTACAATTGGATTTTCCGGGCGATTTGCAGATTCTGCGATAAGATCGTGATTGAACCAATAGTAAGTGTCGTTTGACATACCCTTAATCTTGAGTTTTTATCGTTACTACCGTATTACATCATCGGATGTGTCGATTGAATGAATGGATGAATGAATGAAGGAATGAATGTCGTGTGAATAACTTCAATATCTCAATTATCATTTTTGGGCAACAGTAAGTAAGATATAAGTAAGAATGTGAGAAGAAACAGCATACACCTTATTAATCTTCATATTCATCAAGAGCATCGCAGAGACGACAGACAGGTACAGGAGCACAACTTCTCCATGATTCTATACAATCATACCTACTTGTCTCTTTAGGTGAACTTCATGCTCAAAATTGGCAAATCTACATGCGGCCATCAAGTTTGAAGATACGCGGACATTACTTTTTCATCTGCAACTCTGTTATCATTATACCGCTCACTGCTCACTGCCAATTCCCCATACCTCATATTAACCACATATACACTCAAGCCAGCAAACTTCAAACCTTCGAATCAATCTCCATCTCCATTCACACCATCCCCAAAACACAATCATTCTTCCAATCGGCCTCTACCTTCGAAAACTACTCTATTCACCATCCATCATTCATACTGGACGAAGATATATACCCACAATGGGCTAGGTCTCACGGGATCGAAATGGCATTGAAAATCATGCATCGAAACAATTAGCAAGCCTCACAGTATCAATCTGTCTATCTCTCTTCAAGATAACTCTCATCTCTATACGTGGATTTCCACTCGCCTAATAAAATAAACTCTCCAGCATATATCATACAAACAATCGAGACTAGTGTCTCCAATCAAACTGAACCTACACAATTACGAATACAAAAATTCCTATCCTCTCAACCTTTTCAAAAAAACACAGCCAATTTCAAATCCCGATCCTAGTGATCTAATCAACGAACCATCTCATCCACAAACCACTATCATCAACGAGGTATACTACAAAACGAGAATAGTTCCAGTGAGTAATCACATACTCCAATCTATCAATCTGCGCATTCCCTCAATTCTCTAGATGCATATGTATGTTGAAAGGAGAGCGGTTGATTCATCGCCATCATATTCCTGGCATAGAGTGAAAATATAATACCAAAAATCGGCTATTCAGAGCGAGCATTCCCAAGTCAAGAAGCGGGTGTTTTTCATATATCCAATGATTTCCAGTCCAGCTGAGTTGTTTGCTTTGTGTCGGGTTATGATTCTGTCATGCTATATATATCGTATAGTATGGTACAGTATCGTTCCATCTCCAAGATCAAAATTCCATCTATGATTGTTTGATTTACAATGTAAAGATTGCTTAGGCTTCCTTCCCCGTTAGAAATCTGAATTGTTTCTCCTCGCGCTTTCAATATGTCGATTTCATCTATTCATATTCTCCAGACATGTCACACACATATCACGGTTTCGACAAGTTAATCCCACGAATCTCTACCCGAAAATGGCTATACAATCACATAATCACAAAAGATATATAAACCTATCATATCTGTTACATATCCAATCATTACTTTTATTTTCATTATCATTTTCCTTACCCATTTCAATCTTCCTTCTCTCTCTCTATATACAATCTACGTAGTAAAAACAGCAATATCATACTCCTTCAACTCGAACTCAAACTTTCCCCCCGTCCCCGCTGTAACACTCTTCACCGTCTTCACCACCACATCCTCACCCCCATAAACATTCATCGCATTTCCCTCGGGCGCATTCAACACGGTCAGAGTGCCCACGGCACCATCATCCACACCCTCAAAAGCAATGGAGAACGGCACCGGAGCGGTGGTATTGTAGATGGCGGCTTTGAAGACGTATTCCCCAGGATCATTGACGCCGATGACGTAGAAAGCGGGACCGAAAGGTGAGGTTGCATTCGCGGAGTTGGAGACGCGGAAGGGCACGGTGGCGTTGAAGCAGTTGGTGGAGAGGAGCTGCAGTTGGTGCCAGGAACAGCTGAGCACCGTTTCGGCGGGGTCGGCGCTGAAGGTTATGAGATCAGGCTTTTGGGGGGAGGATGGTTAGTTTGGGATTTTCAATCTCCGTGATAGGTGGGTAGTTTGGGATCGGGGATTACTTACAGTCCACTGGAAAGAATTGATGTTTTGAAATCCAGGAGCGTATGAGGCTCCGATGACAATATCCCCATTTCGTTCCATGCCGAGAAGGTAGATGGCTTCACCGACTGCACCAACCCACGTTCCGTAGTCCATTTTTGCGGCACTCCAGTCCACAGGCGCACCATCCGCGTTTGGTTGGATGACGGCATATTCGCCCAACAAGATGGGATAAGATCGATTTGCGTTATCGAATAGGTCGAATTGGACTGCGAAATCATCTGGTCTGAGATATTGATGGAAATCCGTTGCGGATTCATGAGGAGGTCCATCAGAGAGAAGATTTTGGGTAGAAGAAATGACGAGGATATCTGGATACTTAGCATGGATGGCGTTGTAAAACATGGGCCAGCGGTAGGCGATATATGAGGGTTCTCCTCCGTTGAGATTATCTTCATTGCCCACTTCTACATAGTTGATTTTCCATGGCTCGGGGTAACCGAGGGAAGCACGGAGAGCTCCGTATGTTGTGCTGGTATCGCCCAGGAGAAACTCAAGTTCGTTCATCACATCATCAACATATGGTTGGAGTTCTGCTTCGGGTACAACCAATACTTGTGAATCGTCGTCACGGAGGTAAAGACCGGCCCAGACTCCTAGGACTGGCTCGACATTGAGATCGGTGCACCACTTGAGAAGATTAGCTTGTGCGCTTGTTGGCTCGGAGTGGGAATAAAAGCTTACGTTCATGTACTCAATCAAACCAAGTCCATCAGTGCTAGGTTGTCACAAATTAGTATCAAGTGATGTATAGGTCAAGACATGTTTGTAATGGAAGCAATTATGCTCACTTTTGGTAACCCCATGTTCCTGTCAAAGCATTAGTCAATATTTTCATGAGTAAACTGGATTCGGATTGCTCAATACATACCTGGTCTTCCTGGACGATCCTTGAGAGGACCGATGGTCTCATTCCACACCCATCTGTAACCGTAAGAGTCTCCCTCACTATTTTCATTAACGATTAGTAATGCCCACTGCCTACAAGAAATGAGACAACACAGAAAACGTACATGTTGTTTCTTCCTGGAATTCTAAAGAAACTTGGGTTTAAATCTTTCATGGCTTGCACAAGCTCTGGTCGAAGACCATTTGGTCTGTCATTATAAGTTGGTGGGAAAAGACTGATAAGATTGAAGTTGAGAGAATGACCACTTTCAAATTCGATGGTGAAGTTGTTGTTGACATCTGGAGCTGCAGCGGTAGGTTCGAGAGTGAATGGAAATTCCGTCCATTCCTCAGAGGTAGAGTTGGATGGTATATCGACACTCGCAAAAACGGTTCCAGAAGTCGCACCGACCAAACTTGCTGTGAAATTTCCAGTGTATGCACCCAGAACCCAGAAGCTTCCGGTATATTTCTGAGGTTGGACGCTGAATCCCCACCATCCGGGATTGGAGAGTCCAATTGCCCCCGTGCTATTGGCATATGTGCTATTGGACGATGCACGCACATTGACTGATGTTCGCAATGCTGATGATAATGGTTTCGATGTGTTCTCTAAGGTCAAGACCGAACTTCCAATTGCTGTCCATGGCTCCAAAGTCGATGCATATTCTCGGTTTCCTTGGAATGCTCGGTTTTGAATCAGTTCGGCATAGATTCCACCATCACCAGAATGGTTGATGTCCTCGAACATGAGACCATATGCTAATGGGGAAGAGGCATTTCCACCACTTGCAGACGCAGTGATATTGATGGCACTGGCAATGCCAGCAAGCACCGGTAAAACAGAAAGACTAGAATAAAACATTTTGGAAGCTCGAGATTGAAAATGAATGCAACCTCATAGCAATGATAGAAAAAGAGATCATGGAATTTGAAGTTCTCAGTACTATATATACCTCGGAATTACGATTTCCCAATACTTCACGTACGATTCTGTTGCATGCATCTCGGAATAACATAGGTCATCAACCCACCAGTAGCTATAGGCAGATATTGACCCGAATACATAGAATCGGATGTCAATCGTGGCAATTGCAGAAAACATGCCAAAATGAAGCTATTT
Organism: Botryotinia narcissicola; assembly: GCA_004786225.1. Lineage (NCBI taxonomy): Eukaryota > Fungi > Ascomycota > Leotiomycetes > Helotiales > Sclerotiniaceae > Botryotinia > Botryotinia narcissicola. Next base: position 40,563 of record PQXJ01000233.1, on the reverse strand, counting down.
CCTAAGCGATCGAATTCCGACAATATCTCTCCGCATTTCGCAAGCTTACGGCATTGATAGACATGAAAGGAGACTTCCTATTGATGCGCATCAACGTTTTCGCGAGCGATGCAAGTCAGTCCTTGCAGGTTCTTCTTTTTCCACTTTCAGTTTTGCATGGGCTATATGCATATTTAGTTACCGCACCAACTTCGGGACCCCAGGGGGTGGAGATTGTGGGGAAAGTGTCTCTTAAAGTTTCGCGTCTTTGCGGGGTGAGGATCGTAAATTGGAGTGAAAGTTGGTCAATAGAGAAGAAGTAGGAAAATAATAATACGTGAAATGGAGGAAAACTTTGTGAAGATACGTCTTGGGAGATATACCCGGGGAAGTCTACTTGGCATCTCATCACTACCTACCTAGTAAGTACCTGAAATATATTTGATGACACAATACATTCCCACCAATAAAACCCTTCAAATCTCGATTTGTAATGGCGACATCCAAAGACAATACACATTACGTATCCTAATGATTGTGAAGTAATAAGAGTAAGCTCCTCTACCTTGCATTTCACGATCATTGTAGATTTGTTGCAATGGAACGAGTTCAAACTGAAATGCAGACACAGCCGCAGCACCTAGGTACCTACTCGAGCTAGCATTTATGACTTCTCTCTACTTTATTTATTCATTTGAGAAAATGTCATACCAAAACTAACTACCTATTACTTCTCCCATATCATCAATTAAAACTCTATCATACATTCTCCATATCTTCATTCACAACAAAGATCAATAATATCAAACAAAACTCTAGTTCATCTCATCTCTTCACATGATCTCCAGATCCTGAAACATTATTCCCTCTCGATTATTCCACAAACAATAATCCAATCCCCGCCCTAAAAACTTTCATTTCGTTTCGTTTCCTTTCCCCTCGCTAACAGTCTGTCATATATCAATTCCATTCAGCCTATTTCTTCTCAGATCCAATGTAATCTTATCTCGTGCCTCCCCTCCCATCTGCATAGCACAAAGTAGTGAACACATCCATCTATATACTCATCATTCACCATCTACTTCCCGATGATGATGAGCGACAGGGTTCGAGGTGCTGGTAATCGATAGATAGGTTCAAGCGAGTTGATGAAGGAAATACTGTACCACCATACCTACCCTTTATCTTTCTTACATCGAAGAGCATATTAGCAAGTACACTTGGTTGCTGCTAGATAGAAAACAATGAACAGAATTCATGGTTTTTTTCTGAAGAGATCTATTCATCGTCGACGTTGCTTACCTATTACTTTGAATTGAGAGGACGAGATTCAATAATAAATTATGCGGTATGTATGAAATAATTCTATAAAGCTTCGATATTGTGAAGATTTATTCCTAGGCTGCGCAGAAGAACACAACTACTGGGTATATAAATACCATTTCAAGTCTTGACTATAAAAATCGATCTCGAATTTGCCTATGAGAAAGAATTGTTGACAAGGCTATGCGAACTGGATGCTTAATTTGAGAATGTCCGATTCTTTCAATGTCCAAGTCAAATGCCAATGCCAACGCCATCTCTAGATATTAAAACGAAGGAACTCTTCGAAATTATTAACCACCTAATCATATCTTTGACGCTTTCGACGATTTTCATCACCCACTGGAACATTATTAGCACCGCTAGCACCTCCTCTATCTCTATCTGGCATGAATCTTTCTTCCTCCGTAGATCCACCCATCCCCCCTCCACCTCTCTTCGGACCTCTATCATCAAAGTTCCCCCATCTGCCCGTGTCTTCCGACTTCAAGTCTTTGTACTTCGTTGCTCCTTTCTTTCCTAATTTCGTCATATCCCTCATTTGTAATGCTTTTGGAAGCAGCTCTCGATTTTGTACATCGTCCGCATATCTAGAACCCATGATGTCTCTTTTGTCTAGACCTTCCGCTGCTAATGCATCTGAATAGAAGGCACCCTTATGATAGTACTTCTGCATTGTTGCCATTTTCCCTCTTCCTTCCCTCTCCTCCTTCTGCTTCGCAATATATTCTTCATCTTCCTTCTTCCTTTCTTCCTCCGTCAAATTCCTCCTCCTCTCGACTTCTTCCAATTCCTTTTTTCGCTCTTCAATTGCCTCCCTATCTCTCTTGATTCTTTTGAGCTCTCTCAATTTCCATGCTGCAAGCTCCGCCTCTGGATCAATATCGTCGGTGTCGTCGACCTCATTCTCCTCTTCCTCGTCATCCCAGTTCTTCTTCCCCGCTTCCCTCGCAGCGATATCTTTTCTGATTTGCTCTTCAACAATTTCATCTGCCATCTTTTTCCTTCGTTCTTCCTCAGCCGCAGCCAATTCTTCTTCCGTTTTAGCATCGGTGTTAGAAGCCCCAGGTAAATTGTTCCGCTTCTCCTTCTTGATGAATATCGGCCTCATCATAACCTTTCTAGGCGCCTCTTCTTCACTGCTCTCTTCCTCTTCGCTATCCTCTTCACTCCCCTCCTCGCTACCTTCCTCCTCTTCTTCACTTTCCTCTTCCGTTACAAATCCCTCTTCTTCTGCAGCCTTCAAGGCCTTTTCTTCTTGAATTCGCGCATTTTCTTTGGCTTCTGCGACTTTCCTCCTCTCGTTTATATCACCTTTCAGTGAACTACTAGAGATTCCAATTGCGGTTGAAGTTTTTGGGGGCGGCGCAATGGTAGGTGTCTCTTCTGCATCACTTCCAGAATCAGAGGAATCTTCTTCAAGATGTGCTTTGCCCGGTCGGTATCGTGATGGTTTAATTGGATTCGCGGTCATACGTTTCCCAGACATGATTAAGATTGAATATATGGATGATACTAAGAAAATCGGGTTGATAGATTGAATTGCGTTGTAATGTGTAGATGGAGCTTGGGAAGTCCCACGAGGCTGAAATAGAGCAATTCTTAGACTGCCTTGCTGCATTTACCCCTGCAAAAGAATTCATGGGACCAGAACTATGCGCTAAGATAACGGTGGGTAAGAGTGCAATGACTTATCAAAATCTTATTTATCGTATAATTTCATTTTAACATTGATCAGTCGGCATTGAAATGTTATTTATTACCTTTTCGAAATATAATGTTTATTTATATATGGTTTATAGTTTACATTATGTGTTTTTGGAAGCCAAATATAATGGGGTGATATACTTTTCGAGAGAACCTGCGGCTTACATTTGGCATTGCAGTCAAATCTTGAGCGCATAGATCGTATGCTCATACTGTAAAGCTCCATAAAACTCAAAAATGCATCTGTGAATTGCTTCTTTTCCACTATTCAGAGCTCTGCAGCGATATGGTTTACCATCCTACAGAACATCTCATCTCAGTACTTGGTTGGAGTCCGATCGTCCCATATTTCTATCAAATCAACCCTTCATGATTTATTGGTATCAAAGTCATAATTTTGAGCGCGAAAATTCCTTTTCCCTTCCTTGTTACGCCAGTTCGCCATGCAAATATAAGTCTCCCCTCTTAAACTCATAGGATCTCTTCTTCATCCTCCACTGGTGTAGGTAACGGAGCTGATTGGAGTGCAGCAGGAGCAACTGGAGCAACTGAAGTACCATCCATTTCAATTTCTCCTTGCGATTGATCATCCTCGACGTCGACATCCCCCTCTTCCTCAGAGATCTCGTTCTCCTCGTTCTCCTTGTCCATTGCTGCTTGAACAGCTTCCTGCGCCTTTTTGTTTAAAGCTTCCCACGTCTTGGCTCTTTCTTGAACATTTCTTCCTCTATATTTGCTCTTCTCGATTTTCGTGGACGTTCTATCCATTACAGCTTCTGCTCGATCCATTCCCTTGTTTTGTCGCTTCTTTGCCTTTGAACTCAATTGTCTTCCAGTCTTCTTCTTCGACACACCGGCACCTTGATGTGGAGATAGGATTTGTGGGTTGTACACTGTTTCTGCTGGAGCCTTGACATTTTTGAGAGACTTATCGGTGTCGATACTTGGAGATGATGCCCGTTTTGCGGCGCGAGAACGTACTGAGGTAGCTGATAGATTTATTAATACTTAAGTTTTGAAGCGGAAGAGAAGATTCCATGTTTCATTTATTAGCCTTATTCTTGAGGGGCGCAGTTTTACCCATTGTGATAGAAGAACAATAAAGATACTTCTTGGAGGACTTTTTCTTTTGTTTTGATTTGGTTTTATGTTTCTTGTTTCTCTCTCTTTTTGCTTCTTCTTTTTCTTTGACCCTTTGAATCTGCAGATATTAATTATTTTATTTCGTTGTGGGGTAATTACTCAGTATCTACCAGGGATCCCGATGCTTCCTATCCACTAAAGACTTAACAGACATAACACTAAACCTCATCCGCAAAGGCACACGAGGTGCACTCACATGTTTGCTTAGCACACATTTGAAGAACCACTGGTGAACTTACTACTCGTATGGTTACTACTCGTACTATGATTACCATCATTATTATTACTACCTAGTACTTACCACCACCTATTTAAGTACCAACCTAGCCTTTCAAGATCTTTACCATACATATCTACTACTACTAGGTAGGCTGCTAGGTATGCATACCACCAACCACATGGAGTTCCTACGCCATAATAACATAATAACATCATTCTCAAAATCTTTACAAACTTTTTACCTTTTACTTCTCTAAACACAACACCGTGACGCCTGCTTCTGACTTCTGACTTCGGCCTCCAGAATTAAATGTCGATCTAGGAATGCTACTTAATCATTCACGTCCGCCTTAATGTGATATTCGAAACTTTGTCGCATTCGCCTTTGCCTTCGCCTTCGCATTCTTCGTCTACAATCTTTCAACAGAAACTCAATCATTCCACACCTTCCATCCATCTTTATCCACCCACCGCAGCATGAATCCTCAAAACGGACAAACGTATGATCTCTTTGATAGAGATCAGTTCACAGCAGATGATTATCATCAAGACTATACTGAAGGATTATCTCAGAAAGAACGCATTGGAATCGGAACTATCTTGTCGGTATCAGCCATCGTCATCGCATTAGTCTATCAAGGGCTCATCAATCTCGATTATGACCTCCTGCCTCCCTCACAATTAGCTTGGAACGCTCTAGTCTACATAACGCCTTCTGCATTACTTGACTTCGCCGACCATTACTCAAATCCTCTGCCAATACGAAATCCCAACACAATGACATACCCGCAAACACATGCGCAAAAAAGTGAGATGATGCGCCGTCTATTGGGCTTGGATACTCCTGGTGGGATTATAGATTCCGTCGCATGTGCTGGGAGGAGAAGATTATCGACTTTTCCTTTCATCGTTGGCTTGGGGGTTGTGGGAGACGATGAAACACCTGCAGGATTAGGAAATTGGGATAATTCCTGCTATCAAAATAGTATTTTACAAGGACTAGCATCATTAGACTCACTGCCAGATTTCCTAGAAAGTTTCCAAAATGATGAATCTCTACAACAAGAGGGTTCGAAATCCGAAGACATCAAAATTGCCAATGCTTTGAAGGAGTTGATCGCTACTCTTAAGGACAAATCGAATAATGGTAGGAGGATTTGGACACCGGCAGCATTGAAAAATATGAGTAGTTGGCAACAGCAAGATGCGCAAGAATACTTTTCTCGTCTTCTTGGCGCAATAGACAAAGAGTATGGAACAACAACAAAGTTGGGCGGGGTATCGGGATTGGAGCAGCTCAATATTCTGAAAATTTCGAGTCAACAACCATCACACACTCAAGCTTTATTCCCAAATCCTTTGACCGGACTTACCGCTACTAGGGTCGTGTGCACCAAATGTGGTTACTCCGAAGGCTTGAAAACAACGCCCTCTCTTTGTCAGCCTTTGATTGTTGGAGAAGGCTGGGAATATAACCTCTCTCAATTGCTTCACGAAGGTACAAAGCTAGAATTTGTCAATGGTGTATACTGTGAGAGATGTACATTACAGAAAAGCCAGCATTTACTTTCCACTTTGATGGAGCGACTTGCGGCCGAACCGGAAGATAATCGAATTCGCATAAATACATCGGAACGACTACGGGCCGTCACAGAAGCACTAGAAAACGATGATTTTGCTGAAAAGACACTTAAAGATAAGTGCAAAATACCTATAGAAAACTGGGTATCAGTTACCAAATCAAAACAAGATATAATTGCTCGGCCCCCAAAGTCTCTAGCCCTTCATCTTAATCGAAGCACTTATGGGCCTGACGGAGAGTTGAGTAAGAAGACAGCTGCTATTCGCTTTCCCAAACATCTCGATCTTGGCCCGTACTGTCTAGGCAGTGCCGGACACAATGATAATGAAGATGATAGCGAAGAATGGCTCTTAGCCCCATATGACTCTATGGTTGCGGGAATACAAAAGAAGTCTCGGATACAGGGACCGGTTTACGAATTACGGGCAGTTGTTACCCATTCTGGAAGGCATGACAATGGTCACTATATTTGCTACCGACGACATCTAGTTTCGGAAAACAAAACTGATGAGAATGGAAGCAAACAAGATCAATGGTGGCGTTTAAGTGATGATCATGTCATGAAAGTTAGTGAAGATAATGTCTTGGCGCAAGGAGGGGTATTTATGCTCTTTTATGATCAGATAGAACCTGCTGTTCATCTATCAGCCCTAGATCCCGTCATTGATACATCGATGCAAGATACTGGTATAGAACAATCGGCATGCGGCTCTCGAGATGAAACCACTCCTTTCATACCTCATGATGCGATCTCAAACTCAACAAATTTTACACCTCTCACTGAGACCGATGATACAGAGTACCTTATATCAAGATCTTCCTCGTCTTCTAATTTATCAGATGTAGGCACGCAGTTTACGAATGACGAAAATCATGATAACAAAGAAATCACTGCCTCAGAAGGTTCAGATGGGGACGAAGATATTAAGCAAAAAATGGAAGCGAAATATACTCCGACTAAGGCTATACTGATACCTTAACCCTACATGCGTACAAGCAAAAGCAAAAGTGGGAGGGAGAGCAGTGAAGGGACGAGAGAGAATAATATGGGGGGGTTGCTTATGGTATAAGCTGGGTAACAATGGGAACTTTAGGAGGCAGGATACTGTATTTGTTACTTTGTATGCATAGCGTGGCGTTTGAATTGGATTCGGTGGGTTCGATGGGTTCGATGGCATGGGGTGGAAGTTTGGTTCAATACCAGTCGATGCCGGACTACACATGAGGTTCATTTTACCTCTGCGTATTCTAGTACAGCACAAGCATAGGTTAACTCCGAAGTTAGAATAAAATAGATTTATATCATTGAATCCACTTACATAGTATCTTGATTGTGCTTGAACAGTGACGAAGGTAATCATAGATCTCCTGCCAGCACTCTTAGCATTTTCGATATCTTAACAATGATGAAATGTTGATTGAGATTACGACGCACGTATCCTGAAGGTCTCGGATGATCTCATTTTAGACTATCTTTCGGCTGAATGTCGATTGTATCGGTACTTCGATTACTTCCGATAACAAACCTCCATGCTTTCAATTTGATGGCAATCACAAGAATTCCCGGCACTGTATTATTATCTCGGAGCAAAGTACAAAATCGTTAGACATCGCTTAGCTACCGAGCAATCTTGGAAGCAAAACGGATATCGCTCGGACGTTTTTTGGAGATTGAAAACTCTATTTATGTGAGCTGGGTACCTGGTAAGTAAGGAGGGATTAATCATAATAGGATAGAGAATATATCACGGATTCGAAAAATTGATTTCCGAGGATGGGGCTGAATGCGCGATATGGGGCGCTAGAGATGAAATTTTTCAACTCCCTATGGACTCCGGAGGTTTTTGGACAGGGGATGGTGGATGGGAAATATGGGGAGTGAGGAAGGGGAAGAGGAGGGTTTTGTAAGGAGTAGGAAGCTTTTGGGGATGTGTATATATCTGGGTATGAATAGCAAGTATGGAATAGGTATGAAGATTAAACTTGAATTGCTGAAATGGTTGGTAGCGTTTATGGTCTCTAACATTGAGACCTGAAGTGACGATTAGCTTTTGAGAATGCTTGGAATACTTGAACACACCTCTCTAGTTAGATTTATTGGTTAAGGCCTTGAAGGGTTAGTGAGATCCTAAGGATCTTCAATAGCTTATTACAGGCAGTAAAAAAAGCTTATCTATTGCTTTAGGAAGGTACAAGTAATGGAAGGATCTGAAACGATCTAGAAAGTAGCGATATATAGTAATATATGTTTGGTATAACTGCAGATATAGTATTACATGTCAGTGAAATCGAATATGAGAATATCAATCCTTCGATGAAATGATGAAACGGGCCACAATTCGAGCGCGATGGAACAAGCACAGTCTTGGAATAGACAGATATTACCCGACATAGTTGATAGTAAAAGCTTCAAGCAACAAGCAACAAACTAATTGGTTTTCAAATCTAATGATCCCATTCCCAGCTGAAACTGAGTTAAGGTATGAAAGTAGTCTCCCCGGTCGGCACCATCAAGCAATCCACCCATCCACCCAATTTGCCCCATCGTCTTCCATTATTGGGATTCTATACGTCTATACGGGCGTATGGAGCCTGAACCAATTTCCCACGGTAGGAAGTGATCCTAACCCCAGATTTTCAACTGCAAAATCGGTGTTAAGTTGTATGTACCGACGACCCGTTTCTCATATGTTTGTCAATATCTCCACTACCTAATATCTACGATGTGTGCATCGGTCGGTACTTTCTCTCACTTCTAAACAACCGAATACTGTGAGGTCGAAAGTTTATATGATATGACCTTGACTATTACTATGACTTTGAATAGTAAATATGATTTATAACTCCTCTTATAATTTTATATTAATATCTCGATTATACCTAGGTGGGCACTTTTTACCTGGGTAATCTTCCCATTTCGATATTTCCAAAGGTCTCATATTTAGTCGTTTTGTTGGTCAAAGGAATCTCATACACTTCACTCGAATATATACTTTAACTTCTCTTCTCCTCTCTTTCCTTTACTTCTCTCTCTTGTTATTATTTTCAAAAGTACTATTCTATCATACTGCTAGTCCCTTCTACATACTTCCTATCGTTACTACCATTTCCTTTCTCACTAGCAGACATTGCATTGCTTATATTTATTTAATGAAGATCATGTAATATCTAATTTTGGACCTCTCAACCTTATTGCAGCTGCTCTCAGACTCGCTCGGATCTTGAAGCAATATCATCCAACGAAATCAGAATTAAACTCACGCCTCTTTTCCAAAAATATATTATACGTCATACCAGATAACTAGAATTCCTTGAGGGGCATTCTGTTATGGGTATCTTACGACATTCAAATCATACACCTAGAGTGGTAACTGATAAAATTCCTCTATCTCAACGAATTCGAATTTGCATTCGTCAACATTCACCGGTACATCTCCATCGAAATCACCATCGACAAAACGACAACATGAACACGATTGATAATAACGACGTCGATGATGCTGAGGCTGGTGGGGGTAGTGGTAGTGGCAGTCTCAGCAATAGTGGTAGCAGTGATGAACTCTCGTCTTCACTAGAGAGATCACAATCGCAACCACAATCGCGAATTACCGAATTACCGAATAAACTCCCAAACTCTATATTTGAGAGAAGACCAAGTACTTCAGACAAACCATCGCTGTCCGTCTCGACCTCGTCTGCGAAACTATCTCCTTCCAAACGACAATCCTTCATGTCCCCCATGATTACAAGTCTCTCAGTCAAAACGGATTTTGCATCGCAGAAACAAAAAAATGCGATTCCGCATTTCCTCAACTACTCGTCGAATGCATTGATGAGCAAATTCATAGCTCTGAGAAATCATGAACAAAAGCTCAGAACGATACCAAATACATTAATACATCACCCTGTCGTAGTATCGCGCAATAGATACAGCGATGTCTACCCATGGGAACATCATCGAATTAATCTCCATTCGCTACAATTTGGCTATATAAATGCATCACCCATCGCACTTTGCACTGCAAATGGAAGTGGAGAGGAGCAGGAAAATTATATTGCGACCCAAGGACCAAGGGATAATGGACATGATGGGGGTTTGTTTTGGGAAATGTGTTTGCAGGAGAATGCGAAAGTGGTGGTGATGCTGACAAGACCGATTGAAGAGGGAAAGGAAAAATGTGGTGTTTATTACGCGGAGGATGTGGACGAGGTTAAGATGATTGGGGACTGGGAGGTCAGATGTGTGGGAAAAGGAGAAGAGGGGGGAACTGTTCGGAGGACGTTGAAAGTGAAGAGGGTAAAGAGAGCGGCGAGTAGTGTGAGCACGAAAAGCAGTGCGAGTATTGCGAATGGAACGGTCGGGACGATTGAAGCAATAGCAGAGGATCACCCTGGAACAGAAGAGCAATCGGAAGACACAACGGAGGAATTACAAGAGGAAGAAGCAGAGGCGGAAGCGGAAGTCGAAGAACGTACAATCCACCATTTTCTCTTCGAATCTTGGCCCGATAATGACATCCCTCAATCTCCCGCCGATATACATGCCCTCCTCTCCCTCCTCGACGTCTCGCGCGCAGCCAATAATCATTCAACCACGCCTCGCATAATCCACTGTTCGGCAGGTGTTGGCCGTACTGGCACGTTCATAGCGCTCGATCACCTTTTGAGGGAACTAGAAATGGGTCATCTGGATGGGTTATCGAAAGATAAGGATCCGGTCTATGAAACAGTAAAGACACTGCGGGATCAGAGAATGTTGATGGTGCATAGAGTTGCGCAGTATGTGATGATTTATAACGTTTTGAAGGAGAAGTGGCTGGAGAGGGAGAGAGAAAGGATTCCGAAGGAAAAGGAGGGTGATCAGGATTTTGAGGGGGTGGCTGAGACTCCTGGGGCTAGCTCGGTGAAAAAGAGGAAATTTGGTGGGCTGGGCCGCACAAGTGAGGAAAGTAGAAATGGAGCTGGTGTCAAATCTCCCCAAGAGTGATAACGTTTATCACCGAATCAAGATCTTTAATAGCGGTCTTGGTTGTAAGAATCTAGTTCTGTGGGAGTGTATGCAGAAACTCATGCTACAGAAGATATATTGGAACGAAATGATAATGGGGTGCTATGAAATATGTACAGATATGTGTGACGAATTCGCATGGAAGAGCTAGGCTTGCTCGGGTACATATTAATTTATTGTCGTTGGAATTAGTACTGGCGTTGGCATTAATATTAGGATGGACGGTTATTGCTTGAGCGGGATTGTTTGGATGGAGTGAGATGGATTGGGATGGAATGGTATGGAATGGTATTTGATTGGGATGATTGGGAGTTTTATGGGGAGGAGTATATAAGATGGATCAGATGAAATGAAACGGGTCTGATGTTTTGTTCGTTTATTAGCCTTATCTTCATGCGCTTGAATTTTTATCTTTCTTCTTTGTGGAATCTTGGTTTTTGAGTTTGTCACGGATGTTTGTCTATTTGTCTGTCTGTCTGTCTGTCTGTCTGTATGTCTGCTGGCGAGGTGGATGGTAGTTATCTCTCTTAATCTTTTAATGTGTGGAGTGTGGATGTTTAATTGATTGCTTTTCTTCTTCTTCTTCTTTTTATCACCTTATTGATATCCATACCACAGTTACATAGTGTCCATAAGTATTTAGCGCAGCAAAGCAAAGCGGGATGGATGGATGGAAAATGGTGGAGAATCAATGAGATGGTGATACATACTTATAAAATACTCTATAGTACATAGTACATCGTGCCTTGCTTGATAGATTGGAGATGAGATGAGATAAGATGAGATGAGATATTGGAATGAAAATTTGAGTTGGGGTATATTGGTCATTTGGGTGTATGTTTTGATGGTTTGTGTTTAAGAGTGGGTGGTGTGTGAGCGGGAGGTGGAGTGTGGTGTGTGGATGTTTGGGAGGGAATGTTTGAGAGCGGATTTGGGTGTGAAATATATGGATGCATGTATATATGTATGAAATTCGAAAGTCTTGTAAGACCTAAGGGTCTCGAAAATCAAATCGTATTGTATGTAAGATTTGATAGAAGAGAGTGAGAGGGTTATGGTTTAATGCTACAATTGCGGCGAGCGAATCAAACAAGATTGATATGAGGGTTGTTGTTCAATGGAACCTACAATTAGCGGCAAACATTGTAACATTTTCATCATCCAAATATCAATCGAAACAATGTGATGTTTTCGTTATTGAAATATGTTTCTTCACGGCTGTTAGCAATGACAGTGTTTAGTGCGAATATCGAGCGTTCTCCTCTAGTTTGCTTTTCTTGATACTAATCATTGTGCTCTGTTAGCAGGTCCATGCAGTTCATTCACCTCTATTGGCACGTTATTTGATCGGCTAATAGGTAAAGTTCTTGGTTTTGGATATGCACATCTCATCTATCCATCTATCTTACTGAATTTTTCAAGGATTGGCGTGTGTAAAAGAAGACAGATTTCGTCCTCTCCTCTACCAGATGCGCTCATTCTCCGCGCCTTGAATCTCATAACCACGGACACTGTCACTACACCAAACATGATGCCATTGGAGATGTGTATTGAGGACACTAACGTATCGTCGATACGTTCCTGCATGTATTGTCTGCTCCCGTGTGGGAGTAGGCATGATGGGATATACAGGTGACTTGCTGTACGCGCTTCGTGGAATTTGTTTAAGTGGATGGAAGCTTTGAAAAGATTGATACTTGTTCATTAAGTCTTTAAAGTGCTATATTATCACCTTGTTATGTTAGCCTTGAGACAACCGCTAATCAGTTATGAGCCTCGGTTAAAATATAGTACGCTCCTTTCAACTACCCTATCTGATTATTCGTTTGCAAGACTGCGTATTCTTTTTAGTAGTATTGGCTAAACCACCCATCCTTATCTTCGAAAGAGTAAATCGTAGGTGTGATCATTATCATATTTCTTCTTCCACATTTGACATGATTGCCTCCTCTGAATATATATACGTGTATTGCAACACGCCACCAACAATTTGGTTATAGCTAGTGGACTCTGTTGGCCAGTTCGAGACACCGAGTTCATCTGTGTAATGAACTGACCGAACCATTATTCAATCACGGTATTGAATACAATAAGCTGACAAGTATTAACAAGCATTAAATGCAGAATTGTGGCGTAGCGCGAAAGAATCAACGCCAAATACTCAGCAGTTAATATGCTCTGAAATTGATTGCGAGACTAATCCTGTGTTTTCTAAAATGACTTGGTCTCCTAGCTTGAAGATTTTCGAGTGTCGCCACATCAAGTATATATAAATCCAGTCTCCTTTCTTGTCGCCGCAAACAACTACTCGTTACTCCCTGCTGCAATGGTGCCCAACAACATCAGGGTCATAAAGGCGATTGTAGCAGTAACGCTGCTTTCGATATCAGGATGGACTGCTATGACTATGGATCTAAAAGAGATTGTTGCACAACAACAACCATTCATTGAGTCCGGGATCATAGAGTGGACATCTGGTAGTGTCCCAATCATTGACCATTTCTTCCCAATTGAAATATTTAATCGGATATGGCGGGGCACGATGGCTACGTTTAGTCCGTCAACGCTTGGATACGACGAGGTCGCATTGTGGCAGATATTTTCCTTTCTCATTGATCTCGGACCGCTGTACACGATATTCTTGTTGGAGTCATTTCGCCCCGCAAACACTCTGAGTCCAGCATACTTGTGAGTTCAATTCCTGTGCATAAAGTATACTACTGACCTTAGTAACTCTAGTCCTACGATCTTCACATGCTTGGCGCAGTTCTCTGGTATCGGAATCGTTGCTCCTTTTTTCTTATTCCTTTGTCTGGTCTTTGGTCCAGGGGCGCACGATCTTGCAAAATTTCCACCCTCTTCTCGCACAGTTCGTCATAATGATATCTGGACACTACTTTCTGTTGTTCTGCTGCTGCATACCGTGGAGGTATTTGTCATGTTCCTCGCAACCGATCTTACAACGAGACACTACTGGACCTGGGCATGGCAAGCATCCCCCTTATGGATTGGTATTGCTGTCACTGTTAGCTCAAGTATCACCAAAGATCGGATCTCAGGTGCTGGATCATTTGCAAGTTTGAGAAGCCTGCTCGTGATTCTTGGTGCTATCTCCACTGCCTTTTGGCTTTTTACACTCACATCTTCGCCGTTCCCTATCGCGACAGTCTTTCTTCCAAGAGTCGAAGTACAATCAGATTTTGTCTTTCACACGCGGAAAGCCCTTCAAGCGGATGAAGTCGGCACTATTCTGGCCGCATTCTTATGGTTGATATTTTCCTTTTACAATCTCCATATAGCTGGATTGTTAGATGACAAGTGGCTGCTTTACAGTATAACGCTTCCTGTTGCGACTATATTTGCGGGACCAGGTACTGCTCTGATAATCGGCTGGTATTTGAAGGAAATCACTTTAAAAGCAAACTCAATACCGAAAATATCATATAGACGCTCTTGATTGTAAAAATAAAAAATGTCAAGAATAGTTTTGAGAAGATTCTACGATGAAGCAGAGTCGAGGTGTTCTTAACTCTGTTAGGGAGACAGCAAAGGTACCTATGATTGTCTTCATCCTCAATATTCATTATGTTGAGTTAAATAGGTATCTGTAGAAGGGATGGTAATGATATAAAGAGGCACCCTCAGTAGAGCAACAGTATTGAGTCTTCTTGGGACAAATAGTGACAAGCTTCAAGTTTTTAGTGCAGATTGCAACTTTTTGGTTCACATCGCTAGTTTTCAGTCCACATCGTACAATCTTTATAGAAGCTAATACATAAGAAGAAATGACCTCTCAACTTTAGAGGATAAAATTAATTAGATGGCTTTTGAGAGGTATGAGAGTAATTTACTAGAGATTAAGATATAGAACTAGAAGTTTTATCTTATAGTGGGACAGGACAGGACAGGAATATACTAGCGTCAATATCACCTCGTGGCATCGATGTGTAGTGTGAAGGGTGGCATTTGAATAATTGAAAAAGAAACCTTTTTCTGATTAAGTGTATGAAACCTCTAAATCTTACAGGAATTGAGGGTCTTGCAAAAACAATATTGGATTGTAAGATTTGATAGGAGAGAAGCCCTGGGTTCTTTACAATTTCAATTTCCTGTCAAGAGTGTTTCTACCAGTTTGCTTTTACTGGCAACTAGAACACCAATGTCCTGAAATGTCACTTCCCCTAAGATCTCGAATACTGCGACCTCGGCGTCGAGCTTTTGGTTGAACCAATTTCTTAACTCAACGGCGATTAGCGAGTCGACTCCATAGATATGCATAGGGCGCGAGGAATCCAGATTTTCTAGAGGAACAGCTAGCTCATTGCTCAGTCTCTCCATCAATGCATTGGCAATAATTCTGGCTGCTTCTGCCTGTGAAGCTACGCCGTGTAATTGACTGGCCACGTCACTATCCACCGTTTCTTTCATATCCGTTCTGCCTTTCTCATTGATATTCCATGTTCCCCTGAACTTCTGAAGTGTCATCATGGTGGGCACGTCAGCGCCCCGCGCCTTTATCGATGAAGGGGTGTCGATACCCACAAGAATCTGGGACTTGAGTGGAGTGGCCGGTATACTCAAGAGCGCATCACAGTGATGTTCAAGTAAAGTAAACATCTCTTTTTGCTTTATACCAACTAGATAACCAGTGCCAAGTAATGCAGTTCTCACCGCTGTGTTGTCTCTCAAGATGCCGTCGTCTATCATAACTCCCAGGTTGAAAGTAGTAGCTTTCTCGCCCATTTTATTGCGGTGGTGTACCAATGCATCTTGATAGGCGCAAGCGGCACTGTAGTTTACAGATGCCGTTCCACCAATAGTACCTGAGATGGAAGAGTACACGATAAAATGATCCAAACCTTTCGGGAGGAGAGTGTGCAGATTCCAGGTCCCGGAAACTTTGCAATCGCATGCTCCTCGCCAGTCTGAGTATGTCATATTCTCAAATACACTACTCTGTAATTTTGTTAGCGTGTTTGGATAATATTTTCGAAATCAAGACTTACTCGTAACACCATGGCGGACTGGATGCACCCTTTAATAGGCGGCATTGTTTTATGTATATGATTGAGAACCAACTCGAGGGATGTAAAATCAGCGATATCGCATCGAGGGATTTCTACTCGTACCCCTTGAGCTTGTAATTTGGCAATGCATTGCGATGCTTCTTCCGACGTGGGTCCAGATCGCGAGAGCAAGACTAGATTTTTGGCTCCGCGATCCGCCATCCATTGTGCAGTACTTCGTCCGATACCACCGAGTCCACCGGCGATAATGTAGGTTGCGTTTTCTGCGAATGTCCACGGATGTGGTTTTTTGAGAGATGTCTACTTTTGTGAGATTCTTTCATTTGGGTGGGAGTGGTTGAACTTACCTTGATCATATTATTCCCTTGAATTTGAATGATTGTCTTGCCAGAGTTTTTCCCACTCTGTAGATACCTGAAGGCTTTTTCAACCTCTCCTATTCCATAAACGTGGACAGGTTGCGGTGGTCGTATTTTGTTATCGAAAAGTAGAGTGGTGATACTTCTTTGAAGATCGATAAGGAGTCCTGGTCGGTACTTTTGCGCCTCGTTCAAATCAATGGCGTGAAAAGATGCATTTTGAGAGAACGGAAGCATGGGTAAATTCCCATTCGCTAAGATGTCTTTCTTGCCAATTTCGAGAAATCTTCCGAATGGCGCTATGCATTGCCATGTATCTACTAGAAGGTCACCGCTGAGTGAATTCAAAATAACATCGACACCGCCGTGATCACCAGTCATTCTTTTGATGCCCTTGACAAATAGAGAATTGCGGCTATAGAAAATATGATCTGCCGGTATCTGATACAGACTAATAAGCAAGTTCTTCTTAGACTTCGATCCCACAGTCACAAAGATCTCAGCGCCCAGGAGTTTCGCTACCTGAATAGCAGCTTGCCCTGTTCCGCCCGCTGCGGAATGTATCAAAACCGATTCATTTATCTGCAATTGGGTTACGTGCACAAGGGCATAGTACGCGGTCGTAAATACCACCGGTATCGCGGCCGCTTCAACAAAAGACATGTTCTGGGGGATAAGAATGGCATTACTTGTCTTGCAGCGAGCATAGGTTTGATATGTTCCACTTGTGCTTGCGCACACCCTATCGCCTACTTGTAATTTAGTCGCGTGCGATCCAGTGCGAGAAACACGACCCGAGCACTCAAACCCGAAACTCGTGCTGGATATTCGTCCCAGTGCAATGAGACAGTCTCGGAAATTAACGCCGCTGGCTTCAACTTTGATCTCGATCTCATCGGCTGCGAGCTCGGCATTGAGAGTGTCGTCCTGGATGAACTCAAGCGTGTCGAGCAGTCCAGGAGTTCTGATACTAAGAGTTACTGGAGAAGCCTTTGAAAATTCATATTCGCTGCGTAATGTCTCGTCTGTCGTCGTAGAAAACTTCTGATTCATATAGTCTGCATCAACGACTCTATCAATGCAAATTATACCGTTGCGTTCTACGTATTCCTGCTCGCAGTCCTTAACACCTTCGGTGGAAATCTCTCTGTAGACCTCAAAAACTCTATTCGCGAGATGCGTGGCGTTATTCGAGGAAGTCTCGAATGAGAGGGAGGTAAATTTGAGTCTTACGTTTTCCATTCGTAGTGCGCGAAAAGCACCTTGAACAAGCGCATACTCTTGCATATCGGGTCTGTCTCCTCCGTCTTTACAAGCCCATAAAATGTTCTCAAAAGCCAAGAACATTGCTTTGAGATTCTCGAACTCGGGCTCGGTCATCTCGTGAAAAAAAGGTCTGTCGAGTTCCAAAAGGACGACAATGAAGGGCTGATTTCCTTTGAATGTGGTGGCCTCATTGAGTGTAGCAGAAATAATCTCTGTGGTTCCTGATATTCGCAATTGATCACGCAGCAACTCGTAAGTTTTGCTCTGGAGATCAGACTTCGGATCAAGTATAACTATCGTTGGAGGTAACAATGTTATATTTGATAAATCTTCACGAGATGTGGATATAAGTGCGCTATGCTCATGGCATTCATCTTCATCGTAGTCTTTGAAGTTGAAGTCGATACCCGAAAACCCAGTACTCTTCAACACTTCATCCCATACGTCATCTGAGATCCCAGCACTAAAACTGCGATACTTGTCATTAAAGCGCCACCAGCCAGGGAGCAGACCAAACGCAAAATTCGTTCGAACAACCTCTGGAACCGTCAGCTCAAAAAGTAGAAGCTTTCCCCCGGGTTTTAACAGCGTCCTCACGTTTCTCATCGTAATCTCAAGGTCTTGAGTGGCGTGAAGAACATTATCTGCAATGATGCAATCATAGCTCTCTATTTCGAATCCTTGCTTGACTGGATCTTTCTCAATATCCAGTACCTTGAACGTCGCCATATCTGGAAAATTCTCGAATAAAGAAGTCGCGCCTTCGAAGAAACCGGCGGAAATATCCGTGTACGTGTAGTGAGCAAATCGAGGCGTGCCAACACGAGGATCACGAGCACCGTTCTGTGCAAGAATGTCGAGGAGGTAGTTTGTCATTCCTCCTGTACCTGCCCCGATCTCTAATATCTTCATATTCGAATGCTTGTGGACTAGAGTGTCGAGATATGTGAGAGTTTTGTATAGGCCATTTGTGGATTTGTATAGTTCTCTGTAATAATCTTTTACTAATGGCTCCTTGAACATGATTTCGAGAACATCGATCTTTCCCGTGAGTATATCGTAGAGATCTGTTGCAAGTATCGCGTAGAGTTTTCCTCGCGCATTGGTATGCTTCAGACGGTTTAAAAGTTTTTTATAGAACGCATCGTCGTCGATATGTTTCCTAACATTGACCGTACCATTGCACATATCTGATCTGCAAAGCTTGGTTCTTTCGTATTGCATCCATTCGAAATATTTGATATGGTGTGACTTCAGCCCCGCAACTTCGGAGTCGGTTAGCTTATTCAACGTTCTCAGAATGCAGAGATATAATAATAGCTTTATGTCATGATCTAGTCTGAGCGGAGTAGGCTGAATATTGCTTTAATTGGAAACATATTGAATCAGCTCTTTCTTGGAAAGGAGATCAATATCCGGTCTGTAATTAAAATTCCAGGAGATATGGCGATCCTGTGTATCACAAGGCTTGTCCGGCTGCACCAAGAATCTTCCTTCGAGTCCATCGATGATTAATATAGGATTAGATGATTCTTTATCAAATGCCACTCCATCCATTAGAGTGGTTGTAGAACCATTCATTGCAGACTTTGCATACGTAGACATCGTCGATGAACCGGGAATATTAATCTTGCCTTCTGCAATCCATAATCTGCGAAGCCCGACTATGACACTTGGATTTATCTTCATCCTTGCTCCCACCAAAGCTAACAGGCCCAATTGAAACATTCCATCGAGTGAGGTAGGATGGATAGTAAAATTTGTTTGTTGTAGTTCTCTTTTTTTGGGTATCCAACTATCCAGCGCAATCTCGGCAGTGCACTCTTTATCCTGACCATAAGCACCATTTTTAATTGTCTGATGAGCGGTTCCAAAATTAATTCCATTTTCTTTCAGTACCGGGTAGAAATTTTCCATATTCACTTTCTGGTAGCTGGAGGCGCGGATACGCGAGAGCTCCGTTCGATGATATTCATCATCTAAAGCTTGCTCCGTCCCATTATCGACCTCATTTTCAAGCTCTCCATGAGTCACTCGGACTTGGCCTCGACATACTTCGGCCCAATCATTATTTTCTGGGATATAAATTCGGAATTCTGACCAAGTAATTTCTCTGTCAGAAGCAAGTCCGCATGGGCGGAGGTGGAATTCCATTTCTACTCCATCTGAATCGGAAGGGACAGTGAGCGCTCGTGACACGACGACGTTTTGGATAATGAATCCGGAAATGGATTTATTAAATCTCAGCTTATCCATTATCTTAGCTGCCTCTATTGCCATGACAAGCATAGCAGATGCAGGAAGAATGCATGCGTTGGAGATGTTATGGTCCTCAATCCAAGGATCTTCCGAGATTCTAATTCGACGTCTCCATTTAGCTTCCTGTGGGTTCCAATCTGGTACTGGAGTGCCAAGAAAGTCATTACGAGGAATTCTGCGAAATCTGTGACCTTTGCTAAGGCGAGATTCATGCCAATATGATTTAGAGTGATCAAAAGGATACTCCGGCAAGTCTGTTAACGGGGTTAAGGAACAAGTCCCTGAGGAATTCTGGTCGTTTAAAGCTTGGATATTTATGCTATGACCCCGACAATAAAGATTTCCAATCGTTTCAAGCATCGAAGTAGTCGCATTGACATTGCGTCTCAGAACGGAATAATACCCGATAGCTGAAATTTTTCCCGGTTGCTTGAATAAATCTTTTAAAGGTCCTTGTAAGGCTGAATGGGGTCCAATTTCTAGCACATCATCGAAATTGTCTTTTGAATTATCGTGCAGAATGGCTCCATTGTTTGATATGCTTAGTGAGCTAGCACAAGTATCCGCGTCGAGAAATCTCACAGGGGATATCATGTTTTTAACCCAGTAGCTTGGCTGACGTAGCTCATCACTGCTGACTACTTTTCCCGTAACTGAAGAGACCATGGTGATAGGTATTGCAGATACCCGGGAAGACAAGCTACTTAATTGCTCCGAGTATGCTGCGGCTACGGCACCCATATGATGAGAATGATATGCGACACCAACCAGTATTCTTCGGGTGAAGATGTGATCTTTTTCCAGAATCTCATGGAGATAACTTATGTGTTCCATATTGCCTGTAATTGTGACATTATTAGGACTGTTGATGCATCCTATTGAAATTCCAGAGTAACCAAATTTGACTTCAACTTTGGCGAGATACAACAGGACTTCTTCTGCAGACAAACCAACCGAAAGCATTCCGCCTTGAGTACTGTTATTTTCAGATACCTCAGCTGAGAGCAACCCTCTATGATAAGCGATCTTCATAGCAGAACGCTTATCCAAAGCTCCAATACAATATCTAAAGATTCTGTAAGTATATGGTAATATATTTGGAAGAGATAATGATTACGCAGTCGCTATTTCGCCGGATGAATGGCCAAATACCACCGAGGGTCGAAGTTCAACGCTCTCTAAAAGATCAACCAAAGCTAGCTGTATTGCAGTACAAATTGGTTGGCTAAATTCTGGTCTATTCACTCTAGAGGTTTCTTCATCCCGTGAAAGTTTAGCTGAAAGTGGGTAAGCTAGCGTTGGCAAGAGAAGCAATGGGAATAAATACCTTGTAGTGACCACAAACATCCCATTTCCTTGAGAAGCTCGGATGTTTCTATAAGACTTTTTCTGAAAGTGTTAGCCTGAATTCCTCGAGCCATCGCATACCATTGAGCGCCTTGTCCTGTAAAACAGAATGCAAGACGTGGCTGAGATATGGCACGTATGGCTGGCGAAAACTTGATCCCAGCTGTCAAATCGTTTTCAGAGTTGAATGTTGCAAATGATCTCCATAAGAGAGAGCTTCGTCGGTCACTCAGTGTGTAGCTTAGTCTATTCATGTATGAATTACTAAAATTATTCATGGTCATTCGGGACCAGTGTCCGTTGTATGCCGATTCGAGTCGTTTGATGCCATTCTCGTCTTGAGATGAAAACACTAGAATTCTTCTAACCTCACGATGATAGAAGCCATTAGACATAGGAGTTTGATCACGTGTTGAATCCATGCTTCCGTTTATCTGTTTGTGAACCGAAACATCGTCTCGAAGTTTGAGATGACCGATCGCATCTTCCATTATCACGTGGGCATTTGTTCCTCCAAATCCGAAAGAGTTGATTGACAAGCGACATAAGCCTTCCGAGGGCCATGGTATGAGCTCTTTTGGAAACTAAACATGATAGAGTAAGTCTTAATTCTACCTTAAACAGTATCAACTGAGAAAGATACCTTCAAATGTGGATGCTCTGCTCCGATAGCATGGTTGACATTTTCAAGACCTGCGATTCCTGGAATCATTCTTTGTTCAAGCATTAAAACGCTCTTGATGAGACCTGCTATACCACTGGTACCTTCCAGGTGACCGATGTTTGATTTGATAGTTCCTATATACAAAGGAGATTCAGCAGAGCGAGCGTGGCTGAACGCATCAGCAATTGCTCCTGCCTCTATAGGATCTATCCTATCACATTAGTATTATTCGTTTCATGGCATTTCTTCGCCTTACCTCCGACAGGTGTTCCTGTACCATGCGCCTCCAAATATCTTGTCTGGCTCATGTCCAAACCAGCTTTTTCATATACATCTCGAATGAGTTGCTCCTGGCTACTTCTACTTGGTTGAACAATACCTGGCGTTCTTCCATCTTGGTTCGTTCCTGTGGCTTGGATAACAGCTCGTATGGTATCATTGCTTTCAAGTGCATCGCTTAATCGCTTCACTATCAACACTCCAAATCCTTCACCACTACCATACCCATTCGCTTTCTCATCGAAACTCCAGCATCTGCCATCTGGTGATAGAAAATTCTGATTGTTTAATGACATAGCCATATCTGGACTCAAAAACAAATTTGAACCAGCTACAATGGCCTAACATCCTCATTAGACCACTACAGATCAATGCAATTTTTATCGACATACCATTTCAGATTCATTGTTCCGTAGCCTCTGGCATGCAGTGTGAAATGCGACAAGAGTACTAGAGCAAGCTGTGTCCATATTGATAGACTCGCCACGTAAGTCAAAGTACCAGCTGATACGATTGGCCAACATATTAGCTGACACAGAACTTGCTGAATACTGGCCTCCAAATTGAGGATCTTTGGTAGAGAAAGATTTATAGTCATCTCCAAAGCTTCCAGTGTATACAGATGTGTTTGAATTGGCTACTTTCTTCATTTGTATTCCCGCTATAAGAATGATTAGTGTCAATATGATATAGTGCCTGTAGGAACATACCATTCTCTAGGGCTCGGTATGTTACTTCAAGCAATATTCGAGATTGAGGATCAATTTCCGCCGCTTCATTAGGTCCAATTATGAAAAACGGAGCATCGAATGCGCTTAGATCACCGTCCACAAAATGTGCACCTTTCAGAGGAAACTATACGCTTTCAGTGACTGTCATTATATGCAAGGGCTGAGAGCTTATTTACACTATTCAATCTTGCAGAATCTGGATCGTAAACGCCGTCGAAGTTCAAACGGCTCTCGGGGAATGGTGACCAGGCTGATTGACCAGTAGCGAGTCGCTCCCAGAGGGATTCAGCAGTTTCCATACCTTGAGGAAACTTGAATGATAAGCCAATAATGGCCAATGGCTCGATTTTGTGAGAAGATTCAGTCATATTTGAAACAGTCGTTTTTGAATGTGGATTTGCTTGTACTTGTGGATTCGAGTACTCAATTTGATCTTTTGAGCGACCAAACTAGAAGCATGTATCTAGATGGGAAATTCAATCAGCTAAGCAGTGCTAGCAAATAATGTGCTACCAATGATGCAGTAATATGGTTCTAAGATCTGGAGTGAAAAAATGAGAGTGAAGATCTGATGATAGGTTACTGAGAGCTATATCTGAACAATTTTGATTGAGGAAATCGAACAATGGAAGTATTGCTGAAGTATTGGAAGGTGCATAATTGGAACGGCAGTCCCGTTTATCAATACATTCTTTTAATATCCCCCGGTCATGATAATACCGGCGTAGTAGGTATAAATGAATTGCCGTGAAATAATATGAGATACAGAGATGTGAGATGAGTAAAAATACTATAATTCATAATAGTACAATAGTGATTTTCAAACCATAAAGTTTTTGCACCTGAATAATACGACTCTTTTTTAGTTTCCATTAGCCAATTACAAAATAATAAAGGGAATCATTACAATACTTTGATTCAAATTTAGACTAAAATTGAGCTAATCTTGGATCTTCATATCACGAAGAATTTCATACCAAATTCATTCAAAATTAGGTCTCCTCACAAAGTATACTTAGAGGCCTAAGATTGTGACCATGTGTGTGTACAAAATCATCATCTAAATAGACTAAATTTGGACGTTGACTAGTCTGTTCTGGTCTCATCTATTCCCCTTAAGTGCATGCCCCTTAGATAGTGGATTTTATCAGTGATGAAGCATGGCGTATTCGTCCAATCTCTTCAGACTAGCCAATCAATACATGTGGCTTATAGAAAGTCATTGAAATCATGCTGCCAATGTATCCAAGAACAGAACGATACATCTCAGCTGCAAAGAGCCGATCCCGATCCAAGTTCTCCTAAGTGACCTTTTTACCGGTAGCAATACCCTTGATTTTCTGATGATTATTGAATATCCCTCCACAATCATCTGCTGGCTTGCCAACCTCCGGTTGATTTTGTGTGCGGCTCGGTCTGAATGTAGGATTGATGACACGCTGACTGCATAATATCACCTGTCAACCTTTAAAGAATTAGAAATACAATCAACGTCATCAACGATCCTTGCTAGTAGCTGCTATCCTATAGCTCTGGGCGAAGAATTGTTCCCGGTACTTATGTGAGAGATATGCCCACTTAAGCTAAGTGTCTGAACCTTCAATACTACTCAAAATATCATGACCACCATATAGTGACTACTTAATCGATCTTAGCTCCCATTCCGACGGGAGTCAGTTTCACCGCAGTTAGGTGGTATGATCTTCGGACTTCCGAGCTTATAGATCACGACTTGCCTACCAATCAGGATCGCTAGATTGTTCTTCGTAAAAGATGCTCTGCATTGGTTGGTTGATTCACAAGCACCGGAAAGAGAAACCCAAGGAGAGCCATCTGATAACGTTAGGTTTATTCTTGTCCTTGGCAACAGGGGTTCATTTTCTCCGAAGCTTTATGTCATTGCCGGTGCATGCCAAGTGAACAAGACGTCCCGTTTTTCACCGGCATTGCGATCCTTGCAGAGCTCCCCATGGTAGTGAATCCTTCACTGAAAGTGATTGCAAAATTGATACAGATGCACCTACACCTGCAAATGCAAATGCAATATATATCTTATTTCAATATTCCAGAGGCACAGCATGGCGCAATGCAGTGAACGCCATTGGATCTTATGATCGCTGTGAAAAACAAATGGATAAATCGGAAATTAAACCCACTTGAGTGTCTTGGAATAGCAACAACCAGTCAGGCATGCTTCGCAATGCCAAAGCACAGGTCAAAATATATCGCAGTTACTGATTCACTGGGGTAATTTCACGATTCAACTGGATATGTTACACAAATACTTGAATGTGGCTTGGCTTCTTGATTTGACGAAAAAATCAATGTTCGCTTTGTTTGCAATGCAGATATGTAGTACAACTATCAACGTGTAAAGGCACATGCGATACCAATTTCAAGACAAATCAAGGCTGCAGGAAAGAAAGCTTTCTCTTTGGCGATAATCCGCCTGATCTGGGGGAGATCGATTGAACATACATTTCACCCGTTACACTTTCCTCTGTATTTTGAGAATCATGACCAGCCTTGAGGTTATCACGACGAAGCAGGCCTCGGGCACATTGCCTTCCTCCGTTGCTCCTGAAAAAGTGGTGCCAGAGGTTTCGGGGGCCATCAGCGATCAGAGTGCTAGTGACGGCACAAGATACCTTTCTGGATGGCGATTAGGTCTGCTCACACTTGGGTATGCTTGAATGTTTGACAAGCGTAAGACTTGACTGATTTGTTTGCAGTCTATGCCTGAGTCTCATGCTATCTTCGCTGGATATCACTATCGTCAGCTCTTCTCTTGTTACTATCTCTGATGAACTTCAGGCATTTGACCAGAGCAGTTGGATAGTGAATAGTTACTTGACCACATACTTTAGTAAGTAAGCCTTGTTACAAGCGTGTATACGTTCTAATTCTTTAGGCGCTCTGATCATTTGGGCTAAGATGAGTGATCTCGTTGGTCGTAAAATTATGCTTGTTGTCGCCCTTGTGATATTTTTGGCGTTTTCGGGTGGCTGTGGAGGTGCATCAAATAGTACCCAACTGTAAGGAAAAGGAACCCATAATTTCAGTTATTTATAATCCTAACCATTAGATTTAGTATTACTTTCAGAGCTCTACAGGGAGTTGGGGGTGCTGGAATATTTAGTATGGTACCTATAATCGTAGCGGAGATGGTCGTGCCAGAGCAATACGGCAAATTCAACGGCATTGTTTCTCTGGCTCTGGCTGTTAGTTTTTTACTGGGCCCACTTCTTGGAGGTGCGATTCCTCAGCATACAACCTGGAGATGGATTTTCTGGATTAACTTGCCTATCGGTATGTTAGGATTAGTCCTAGTCATATTGGCAATGCCTGTAGGCTTCCCCGACAACAGGTCATCTAAAGCAATACTATTGCCACCAAAGCTGAGCGATCTGCGGGGAAAATTCGACTATGTGGGTTTCTTGTTACTCCCAACCGCTTGTATCTTTCTTATTGTAGCTTTCGAGGAGGCGGGGGTAGCCTTCGCTTGGAATTCGGCTTTAGTAATCACTTTCTTGGGACTTGCTTTTGTTCTTCTTGCTCTGTTTTTTGCATGGCAGAGATTGTTATTTTTGAAACAATCTGCGAGGCAACCCGTCATCCCATGGGAATTCCTGAAACATAGGGTTCTTATGTGCATATATATGTAAGGTTTACTCAGTTCGATTGAAACATCAAACTCTTAACTAACACCAAGTTAGTTACGCGCTCTTGTCAGGAGTCCCTTTCGTGACTTTAGTAATTGAAATTCCACAGAGAGTCCAGAACATCAGCAATACCTCTACCTTGATTGCTGGTGTGCGTGTTTTGCCATACACAATGTCTGTTGTTGTTGGTTCGGCAATAACTGGGGGCTTAACGGCGAAAGGTCGAATACCCCCGATTTACGTGCTGATCGCAGCCACCGTTCTGCAAATCCTTGGAACTGGCCTCTTATACTCAATACCAGTAACAGCCCATATTCCGGCTAGTTTCTACGGCTATGAAGTGCTGGCAGGAATGGGTGTTGGCCTTGGATTAACGACGCTGTTAAGCATCACGCCCTTCATCGTTGAAAAGCGACTTCTAGGTACCTACAGATTTTCATACTGCAAATTTCCTTTCCTTTTCAGGAACTAACAATGATGTAGCTGTTGCACTCGGTGGTGTCACACAGATGCGAATTCTTGGAGGCGCGATTGGCGTTGCAATTGCTACTAGTCTACTCAGTAGCAATGTCATATCAGCCCTGGCTGATATCTTACCTGCTGAAATTGTCAACCACCTTCTTCAAAATATCTCTTCGGTGGCTTTACTGTCTCCGGGCGATCAAATCGCGGTTAGAACCGCGTTCGCTCATGGATATAAGAAACAATTGGTCATGATACTATTTTTTTGCGCCGCTGAACTGTTGGCTATAGGGATTATGTGGGAGAAAAAACCTCGCAGACTCGCATAAGATATCAATGTAACGAATATAAAGTTAGCGAATGCGGAACAATGTCGTCTCTTCCAAGGAATTTAGTGGAGATGTGAATGTGGGGCTCAAGTCGCGATGGAAAAGATAAGCTTAATATAAACCTTTTCTTGACCACCATGACAACCTTGAACAAGTACTTCGAATGGGCAATTCATTATGTGGTATATTCTAATGGGGTCTAAACAACCTGAAGGCTTAAATCACAAAGAAGCGGAAGTAGTTGAGGGGCACTTGAAATCCACACGTGGAAAAATAAAGCACAGGTGAGAAAACGTATTTTCACAGTCTAACTTGTGTAAAAGCCTCTTCTGATCTTCCCTACTATAACTACTTAAGTGCATAAGTTTTGAGCTAGAGTCTCAGCTTACGAGAACCATTGCCTGATTTCCTGCATCGCTGTGATAGTGGTGTCTATTATTGTGAGAATCGCCTTTCGTAACAGCATCTTTCTATCTACTAAAACTTCTAAGCTTCGACCTGACCACACGCCGTAGCAGATGTCCATAATAATTGTCACTATCATGACCATATTTATCATTTTCTGGCGCGTTCGTCGACGCTGGCCTTTTACGGAAAGCTTTCGGGTCCAATCGTTCAATTGGGGAGACCTGCAGCGGAGGTAAAAGTCAAGTTGAGATCGGCTACGAAAAAAAGTCAGCATGCAGTTGAGTCACTAAGTGCCAACCCAGCTTTACGAACGCTTTAGACTCAGGTATTATGGCCATACTCACGGATATATGACAGAGTTCCAAGCTCCAGAATCATTATACCAGCTTTGACAGGCATCCAAAACGGTTTCTTGCATATCTCTTCTGATGTCCTGTACCCACTTTTCTTCTGCCTCGGGCTTTGGTTCCAGACATCTAACATGTCCTTGTAGAATGGGGGCAATCATTTTGAGAATATATTGTACATTGTTTTCGATGCTCATGATGACCGAGGTGTGACCAACGAAGGTGTTTGGGCCCATGATCATAAAGAAATTCGGAAATTGGTCGATTCCTGTTCCCATATACGCTTGGGGGCCTCCTCTCTCCTTCCAAATGTGCTGAAGGGAGATACCCTGGCGTCCTATGACGGAGAGAGGGTGTAGAAACTGCGATACCTTGAATCCCGTTGCTAAGATAAGAATATCGGCGGGATACTCGCTCGGCAGTGTAGCGAGGTTGGAGTTTGATTCGGAACTCCCAACAGTTACTTCATTACCTCCCATACCTATCCAAGGCTGTGTAGTTAGGATATAACGAGGATCGCTCATACTCTGGAGCCAATCGTTGTCAAAGACGCGGCGCTTACAGCCAAGACTATACTGCGGCGTTAACATGGAATGATATTTCTGGGGTGCCAGCTTTCTCATATGGTCCAGGGATGACTTTTCCGAGATTTTCCGAAGCTCCAAGTTCTTTCGCTTGAATGTAGCGTACCATAGCAACTCAGACATGCAGCAAATAATGAAGCGAACGAGGAATCCCAAAATCGGTACGGAGCCGTAAATCATGGGTGCGAACTTCGCGTAAGCCTCTTTACCTCCTGGCTCTTTAATGCGAGGAACAAACCACGGTGGATTTCGTATAATGTGCGTCAAAGACTTGACCTTTGTTTGAAGAATTGCGGGTACAATCTGGGCGGCAGTGCATCCTGAGCCCACAAGCACCACGTCTTTTCCAACAAGATTGAGATTTCTCGGCCATCGAGCAGAGTGCAAAATCTCACCGCTGAATATGTTCTTTCCAGAGACAGCTTCTGGCCAATCATTAGGATTGGTAAGAATGCCAGCACCACTAATAACGACTTTGGCTCGGATTATCTCAAGTCGACTATGAGAGATGAGTTTTCCATCTCGATAAACACGACAGATCCCGATTTCCCATTCTTCTTCCTCTTCTTTCCATTTCAAGCTCTTGACTTTCGTGTTTAAATTGATCTTGCCTGCGATCTCAAAGCGTTCTACTACTTTATTGAGATACATCACATAGTCGCAACCTGAAGGAAACACGGTTGGTGAAGTGTAATTCGGGGCAAAGGAAAATGAGTAAAACAAGGTTGGTCTAAATAAGTACAGTAAGAAAGCGTTGCAACTCTAATGATTGGCAAACCTACACATCGCAAGCCTAGGCGAATGTATTAGCTAAACAACGGTAAAGAAGTGGAGTTTTGAGACGCTCACGATCCCGGGATATCTGTTTGCCCACCATGTGCCTAATGATCATTCTCATCAGCTTTACTTTTCTTTGATCTGTTCTAAATAAGCGTAGAGATTTGAATTTTACCTCCAAGCCCTTCTTGGCGATCAAATATCTTGAACTGGTCAAAATGAAGCTTGCTTTTTAATTGACACCCCATGGCAATGCCTGAAGGCCCAGCCCCAATAATGACGATGGGGTAGTAAACATGGGAAAACTCTCCATAGGCATCACGAGTAGAGATCCGTGCTGATGGCTTCATGCTTGCAGCTGGTGTGGCTGGAATTGACAATAAGAAAGGTAAAATCTCTTTTTGAAACTTATTGTAAATATTACAGAAGATTAGACTTATCTGTTCTGTCTCCAGCCGTTGGAGTTTGCAACAACAGAATGGCAAGTTATAGTTCTTCATTCAACGGTCATCTTCTTCCCAGAAAGCAGTCGTACCATCAGTGCCATAGTAGGCAGATCCTGGCTGGAAATGCCGGTCACGACCACTGGCTGCATGTTTCCCCAATTCCCCCACTGGAGCTAGAAGCTGACTACCTGATTCCCACCAGATGATTCAATGAGAGTTGCAGCAATAAACTCTCCTTTTGGAGCTTACATATATGCAGACCGAGAGAAGCTCCGTGCTAATGTATACTAGCATCTTTTGAGGAAATTGCAGCATGCATAGCGAGGAGTATTCCTTAGCTGAATATTGTGCATGACCCGAATTCACTCATTCATCAACCATAGTCATTGATAGATGGAATCCTTGAAATAAAAGTGTTCGAATTGAATACTTGCTTTCGATTTCTGTCAAAGCTAGGTCTTGCATTAAATTCGACTTCGCTATTGCAGCCACGCTTTCTACTTAATAAGACTCATTGGTTACAAAGACACCCTCCAGGGCCGGAGAAAGTGACGGGCTCCGAAGGCTGTGACTTTTTGCATTGCCGAAGGAAATACAACATATAATACGGCACAGATAGCGGGGTAGCTTCCTACGTGTTGGTGGCGTACAAGGGTGCCAAACATGATACGATGTGGATATCCTCGGGAGGTTTCACAAAGTGGCTTAAAGGGGGGTGTAATTAGTAGGTAGGTACAGTCGTATTGATCATTCTAGTCTTGGCAAAACTTAGAATTATCATATCCTGCTACACTGTTTAGATAGAACTTCTGGCTTTTTATCTAAGTATTGCAAAATCATAGCATATTCTCAGCTTTGTTAGTCCCCTTCAAATCAGAAACCATGGAGGTACAAACCTTACTTCTAGCTTTATTGATTACTTACGGAGCTGGGCTACTGACTTATCGATTTTTATTCCACCCTCTTGCACATATTCCTGGACATCCACTTGCTATATCGACTTACCTCTACGAGTGGTACTACGATTTGTACCTCAGTGGTCAATACACCTTCCAACTTAAAAAGTTGCACAAGCAATATGGTATGCTATTTGAGTCTTTTTTCGCAACTTTAACATCACTGATACTTCCCTCTAGGTCCCGTCATTAGAATCAACCCGAACGAGGTCCATATCGATGATCCTGATTTCTTCGAAGAGGTGTTCAATCAATCAAATGGCCGAACGCAAAAACCTCTAAATGTTGCTGAAGCATTCGGTCCATATCCAGCGGTACATCTCAGTTTCTGTCAATTCAAATCATGTTGCTAATTTTGCAAAGACTATAGGAACACAGGATCATGAGCACCACCGCATAAGAAGAAATGCTCTCAACCCATTCTTCTCTAAAAAATCAATCAACGACCTCGTTTCAAGAATCCAACGTCCTATCCTTATTCTTTGTGATCGACTTGAGGAGGCAAGCAAATCTGAGATGACTCTCAATATGAAGTATTTCTATGCAGCAGTGACGCTGGACATCATCAATGACTACTGTTTCTCAAGGCAGCCAGATAACATTTTGAGGGAAGACTTTGGACGTAAGTCTTTTGACGATGTGGACAACTTCTTGGTTATTAGTCTTTTGGTACGTTTGAGTTCAATGGATTGGAATATATGCTAACTTTTAAGAACATTCATATCCCATACTTGTTGAGATTTAGCTATTCTCTCCCGGTATCTCTAGTCCTTTCTGACCTCTTATTTTCGATGATGCTGACATCTTTAGGACAACGTGAACAAGATCTTGGCTCCTGCCATGGCAGAAATCCTTGATTACCGCAAGGTGAATCTTAATAAATAACTCTGACTCAATCAATTTTTAACCAAGCATAGGATCTTTCGAGGCAAGTAGAATCCATTCGACTTGGGCATGAAAAATCAGAATCAAGGAAATTTGTCGATAGGACTGTCTTTCATGAATTGTTGGAGAGCAAGTTGCCACCACAAGAAATAGAACGAGACAGACTACGTGATGAAGCTTTCAGTCTAGTCACCGCAGGCTCTGGTACAACGTGAGTCATCTCTGTAAAAAAAAACTTTGTGAACAATAGCTTACAATGTGTTTATATTCAGAGCATATGTCCTCAGAGGAACCTCATATCACATTTCGGCCAACCCTGAGATTACTCAGCGACTTCACGAAGAGCTAAAATCTGCCATTCCAGACCCTAAAAACCTTCTTTCGCTGTCAGAATTAGAAAAACTATCGTATTTGACAGCTGTCATCCAAGAAGGGCTTCGTCTTGCCGATCCAGTTACCCACCGTATTGGCCGACAATTCCCAGATAAAACCTTTATTTTTCATGGTAAAACGATTCCACCCGGAACAATAGTTAACATGACAGCCTTACTCACGCATCAGAATGATAAAATCTTCCCGGAACCTATGGTTTTCAAGCCAGAGAGATGGTTGGGGATTGAGAACAAAAAGCTCGAGCGATACCTTGTCCCCTTCAATCGCGGGACTAGATCCTGCTTAGGTATCAATCTTGCTCGCGCAGAGCTCTATTTGATTTTAGCTTCGGTGTATCGACGGTTTGATTTCGATGTCTCACAAGTTAATCGAGCTCGTGATATAGATGCTAGCCGATATTACATTCTAGGCGCTCAGGCGAGAGACACCCCCGGTATAATGGTTAAAGTGAGAGAGAGGGATTGAGTTTATTAGTACAATGTCGCTTATTACTTAATCTGGAAAATAATCACAATGGTCATACGTCGTACAATAATTTTGTGTGAGCCCACAGTAAAACACTACTAGCTCGTTTGCGGTGATTCTGATTGAAGCATATCTTTCTCTAAGCAATTGCTGACTTACTAGCGTAGTCGCCATCTAATAGGCCTCCACACTGAGAACGTTCTCTTGATGAGGCTACACAAATAAATCTTCCACGATTGGAGAAGGCCATGTCCCGCTGTCGACTGGAGGATTCCTGCAGTCGCCAAGGTTCAGCAAATAGGGATATCCGCTTCAGTATGACGAAAAGCTCGGCATGCCAACAGATCACACCATCTTTGAAATTCTCATCTAAATCAGACTTTCAAGATTTTTTTGCTGCCAATTGGATTAAGATAGGGGAACTTTAAGATACTTATAATCTATAATTAGTTTATCGTTTTTATAAATTCGTATCACTTTCTTATAGTATTGCCCACCCTCGGAGTAATAGCGTCTTTAAGAGAGTTTGGATTTTGGTGAGTTTTTGTGCGCCCGGTTATTTCTTTTTGAATTGATGTCCGGTTGATAATGCGGAATGCTTGCAAATATGCATTGCATGTAAGACTCAAAATATGCCGAATCAACTCTACAAATGGGAATGGCTGGTCAAACTAGTAGATTCGTAATCCCGCCCATAATCCTGGGGAAATAAGAATTAGGGTGCATTACTCAACGACAAATCAAAAGTAGACCCACCCCCCTTTTCCATTATTGTTGGGATTCCACGGCGATACTCGATCGAGACTTGGCATTCGACTTTCTCCTCGTTTGTAGTTCAATTTAAAAATTGAAGCCTTTGCGGCGCAGACTTATTCCAACTTAAATTGCTAATCTGTTGGAAACAAATTTGTGGCTTGCTTGAAAGGGAAAAAAGGAAAAGGGGGGTGGAAATTTTCAATAAGTGGGAGAAAAGTGATGATTAAGAATTAGCTAATTGTGGATTTCTTCCAGCATTCCATCAAAAACAATATGTTTTCATTAGAATATATCATATTTCAATTCGACTACAATATATCAATTAAAAGTTCTGTTTGTTGTATATTTTTCTTTGTCGGGATCCCTAGCATTTTAGACAAAGTGCGTCCCCATTGTTTGTAATTATTACCGGGAAAGCTTCAGGAAAGCTTCACAAAATTTTACTTTACAAGAGGGATCTTTCGAAGAAATGCAACCATGACTGCAGCCATAGAATGAGGCCCTGTTCAAAGCTCTCGCCTGAGAAGTATGAGGATCTCTGAGCCCTCCTTGGACATTATGATTGACTGCAGCTGTAGTTCAAAGGTGTAACGTTCCGATGGATATCCTCAAACTCTATTCGCACACCTGTAGGTACCACAACAACACTCTAGTTAAGAGTTAGGCACAATCAGAACCCTCTTTTGATATTCGACATTGCCTCTCGTGTTTCGTTGACTTCAAATGCTATCCCCTATTCTCCTCTACCTTAATACATATAATGTAAGTATCTCTGCGCTTGCTCTAATTCTACTACACTGCCCTACTGGAGCCCTTTGTCAGAATTTCTCTTTCACGATCTCAACTTTGCCTTCTATCCCATCAATAAAACATGACTATGCCAGCTTCCTCCGCCCCCTATAAGCTGGGACTGAATCATGTGGGATACACGACTCTGGTTATTTGCATATTCTTTATGGCATTTTCTATCTTAGCGGCTGCGCTCCGCGTCTGGACTAGGGTAGTAAAGAGGGCCAAGTTTGGAATTGACGACTGGCTTCTCATCGCCAGTGTCATTTTGTTCTTTCCATTCTGTGCCAATATACTGGTTGGTGTCTATATGATTGGCAGTGGACAGACGTATACCGACCCTCTCGTGCTCGCCTCTAAGTCGCAATAGTATTTCAAGAGCGAGTATGCTATTCCTCCACTTTATGCTATCAATGTCACTACCATCAAACTTTCGATTTTATTCTTCTATCGACGCATTTTCACAACCGATAGTTTCTTGAGAAACAACTACATTATCATAGGAATATGCACAGTTTGGTTTGTCGTTGCCATCATCGGTGACCTACTCTACTGTATACCCATGGCCACATTTTGGAATCCAGAAGTCAAAGGGAAATGTTTCAATTTTCCACTATACTTCTTGGTTATGGAGCTTGTTGATATGCTGTTAGACATCGCCATTCTCTGTCTTCCATTGAAAATTATTCTTAGCCTACATATGCCGTTGTCAAAAAGGCTTGGAATACTCTGTATCTTCCTTTTGGGAGCACTGTAAGCACCCCTGTTCAATAATTATCGGTCGTAAGTAAATAACCTTCATAAATACAGGGTCGTTGTAACCAGCGCCATACGAATCGGATATGTTTACAAGCCAAGTGCCTCACTCTGTAAGTCTATGTCTTCTCCTAGCCCAAAATGAAGCTAAGAGAACACAGTATCGCTAGCGCAAGCATCTTTATGGTCGGTCATCAATCTAGGAGTAGCGATCCTCTGCGCTTGTCTACCAACATACAAACCTCTTTTTGGCAAGTTTCACACGATCGGCACCTCGCTTTGGACCAACCACTTCTCTGCGAATTCCGGCAGCAGTACGACTAAGGCCGCTCCCGACTCACATTCTAATCCTACCGCTTACTATTACAGAATGGGAGATAGCAATGGCGATAACATTCATATGACGGGGGTTTCTACACAGATACAGAGCGGCAATAAGGCACAAAGCTTGCCTTCGGATGGTGTACGAGTCCAGCGGGATGTTCATGTATCATAGTCTCAACGCTGTTGTTGGCGGAACAAAACTAGACATCAAAAGTCAATTGCCGGTTACGCAGTGGGGCTTCGTTTTGCCGTTTCATTTATGCAATTCTTCGATATATACTGACAAAAATGCGTGGGGCAGTTCGGTGACAATGTTCTCAGAATACATATGTAATAGTGTTTGACTACAGTTCTTCAATGAAGGGAAATCTGCTTTGATCCCAAAAAATCGGGGATGAAATAGAGTTAAAAGATATCGATCTTGTATTGAAAGCTTTTACTTTTTGCTATATTCTGTTCATCATATGAGTGCCTCTGAACTTCAAATCTAGTGCCAAGTAGTGTTTGAAACAACCTTGGAATTGCTAAGTATCAAATGCCTCACATGTTAAATGGCTTTTGCCGGTTGGGCTGCAGATACCAGGTACTTACATACACCGCGGTATATGCATAGACTGAGCCACTCACCCACATGTTTCGTTTTTCCTGTGGCGTGTTATATGGATATATATTCACTGAGTTCGACCATACGATCCACCCAAAGAATTTCTGTTTACTCTTTACTTTTACCTTCGCTTTGTCATCCAAGCGGGAGGTTCAAGCCTTTCTCATACCTAGGCAGTACCTAAGCATATCTACCCCACAGCTGTTAATTAACTCCACTTCCTCGTTATTATTCACCTAGAAGTTTCTGCTTCTCTCAATCCTTGCACACTCTCTCTTTGTACGTTGATTACCTAGGTACCTATGTCATTCTCGATCGATCAACTCGTCTCTTTTCCTTCACACATCAAACTCCGATTTATTTCGCTATGTGATTGGACTCCTACTAATCTTCTTCACAGTATTAACACAAGATAATTTGAGAAGCCCAAGCCGCATATATTCTCGTCTGCAACATTCTACTTCAACCAGGCCTAATAACTATGGATTTTGAAAATACCAAACACCTGACTGCTGCGACGAAGCAAATGCGAGAGAAATATTGGAATGATGCAATCAAAACTTCTATCTCTGTCCAGCAAGCTGCAACGACTCAGAACCTTCCCGTCAAAGGTCCTGTATGGGTTAGCAAATTCTCAACACCGTCTCCTTCCCACAATGACAACTCTCGAGAGTTACTTCTTGGTCTCATCGATGAGACAAACACACATAATATACATTATGATCGTCCGAATTGCGAGCCACTTTCTTGTGAATGGACAGGTTACCGTGATGGAGTTGAAGCTGGTACGCCCGAACCACTACTGTCAGAAAATGAGAAGTATCAAAAATTAGTGGAGGGCACCAAGAGCCCATTGACGGTTTTTTATCTCTATGGCGGTTCATTCGTGTATGAATACCTCTTTCGAATTATCACTTATCATCTACTCACATGTGAACTTTAGACTCAATACCCCCTCCAGCTACCGAAGACGCATTGGAAGCCTAGCCAAAGCAACTGGAGGCAAAATCTTAATGGTGAATCAGCGTTTGGCACCACAGAATCCCTTCCCAGCAGCTTTCCTCGATACATTCCAAGCCTACCTTTCACTTCTCGCACCACCTCCGAACTCACCACACGAAGCCATCGCAGCCAAAAACATTGTGATAGCAGGCGATAGTTCCGGATCTGCTCTCGCATTAAGCTTATTGCAAGTCCTTCTGCAACTCAAACGAAAAAATACTGTAATAAAGTTCCATGGAAATACAATTCAGCCAGCCGAATTCATACCCGCGGGCCTCGCACTGTTGAGCGTCACAACTGATCTAGTCAATGCACTTCCCTCACACGAACGAAACATGATGCATGATGTATTTCCCATTCCCATCGAGAAACTCCCCTACCTAGAAAAAAGCTTTCCTACCTGTTCGATTTGGCCAACTAAGCCTGCACGAGCAAATTTATACTGCGAGGCTGGGATGCTTGCTCACCCGCTAGCAAGTCCCGTTGCCTCCTTTGATTGGTCTGGATCTTGTCCTCTATGGTTTGCATCTGGACAGGAACAAATTGTGGATGGCTCTCGACTGGTTGCTCAAACTGCTTTTTCACAGGGCGTTCCAGTCGTGCTTCAGGAATATGAGGGTATGCCCCATACTTTCTTCTGGGTATTTAGCAAAGCACCGCAGACGAGAAAGATTCTTGCTGATTGGGCTGAGGTTATTGTTGCTTTTGCGGAGGGCAAGAAATTGGTTTCTAAAGCGGAATTAATTCATGCCAAGGGCTTGAAGACAGAAGAGTTGTATTTGAAGAATTTAGTGTCTTTTGGCGTGGCACAGACGAGCGAGTTTCTCTGGAAGAAGACTTTGGATTATAAGGTCCCATTATTTCACCAACTCTGTCAGTCATCCTTGTAGTTGACATTTCTGTAGTCTGAAGTCAATTAAATTCGCATCAATTCGGTTAATCTATTGCTTTTTGAGACAATAGAAAATGTCATCACTAGAGACCAATGCTATGAAGAGTTTATTCATCAAGTCTTGAATTCCTCGAACTCTTCGCTTGCTTTATTTGGGGCGTTCTCATTTATGAATCAACATCCCTCAGCATTATCCCAGTTCTCCGACTTATCGTACAAACAACCAACGCTTCCTAACACCGTTACTCCAGGTTGCAGACGTAAGTAACAACATCCGTTCATTCGTCGCTTTATTGACGTGACCGAGCGAAGTAAAATTAGACCCAAAGTTACCGAAATTCCGTGATCGCGTACGGGACGCTATTATAAATACCTAAACCATGATCTCCTTTTTCCTTCTTTCGGCTCCTATCCTACAAGGGCAGATACACCTATCTCCTCGATTCCCTCCTCAACTCTCGACTTCTATCTCTCTTTCTATCACGATCCTTGTCTCTGACTCTGTCGCGATCTCGATCTCTATCCCTCCTATCCCTATCCTTGTCTCTCTCCCTATCTCTACTTCTACTCCTCTCCCTTCTCCTATCCCTGTCTCTACTTCGACTTCTATACCTCCTGGAATGCCCATCTCTATCTCTATCTCTCCTATCATCAGGTGATCGGCTCCTCCTCCTCGGCCTATCATCATCTCTTGATCTCCTCTCCTTTTCCCTATCCCTACTTCTCTCCCTCTTCCTTGGGGAACTTCTCGCAACTATACTTTCCCTTCGTTCAGTGGCACCTGGTTCATATCGGTCAATATTGATCGGACTAGTGCTTCTCTCGATCCGACTACTTCGTCTCGCAGTAGGTGACCTACTTCTTGCGCGAGATTCTCTCCTATGACTTTCCCTGTCGCGAGAAATTTCTCTTTTTCTTGTCGAGACAGGACTGCTCATTCTAGCATCATCCTTTGCTCTAGGTGTGGCAGCAATGACCTCTTCCTTCTTAGTTGATAGACTAGGTAATTGTGGCTGATTCTTTCGTTCTTCGTTCCACTTTCTAGCTTCCTCGGCTCTAGCTTGTGCCGCAGCAACTTTATACGATTCCGTATCAAGATTCGAGGCGCTTGTCCTGGTCACACTGCTCTCTGCACGTCTCGCGTCACGGTCCCCTATACGTTCACGGCTTCGTGATCTGTAACTTCTTCGTCGGTCGCGAGATCTTGATCGAATACGGTCTCTATCACGCCTATCGTCACGATCTCTACTTGACCTACGTCGTCGATAGTCACTTCGATCCCGATCTCTACTATCCCTTCTATCCCGGTCGCGATCCCTATCCCTGCTGTCTCGTCGTCGTCTATCATCCCGATCTCGACTTCCACGGCGAGAGCGTTCATCCTTGTCTTTGCGGCCATCGTGATTTACTTCTGTAGCTTTAGATTCCTCATTAGTCTTGGTCTCATCCTTAACCTTAGTAGTATCCCTGCTTGATTCAGGACTTTTGGCTTGTTGACTACCTTCTTTGTCATGGCTGGACTCATTCGCCTTGTCTACTATCGGTTTCGCATCGGCTAGTTGAGGGGTTTTCGAACCGGATTCTTCCTTGAGCTTCGCAACTGCAGTTTTCTTATGCTCAATCGTTTTAATAGGCGTATCTCGAGATATTGGTTTGATGGCTGAGGCGGGCATAGCCTTTCGTGGAGGTGGTGCCAAGGTCTCGTCAACCTCCATTTCCAATAGATGTCTAGATCGATTAGTAACCTTTTTGCCCTCTTTCAGAAGATCATTAAGCGCCTCTTGTTCGAGACGTTCAATTTCTTCCTTCGACAGTTCTGGCTTCGAGATAGGCGTTCGAACACCGAGGGAATCTCTACGTCTATCGTCATCATATCTTCTTCTTCGATCTTCTCTATCTCTATCCCGGCCCCTATCTCTATCTCCTCTATCTCGGTCCCGGTCGCGATCCCGTTCTCTCTCGCGATCACGGTCTCGATCACGATCTCGATCCCTAGCGCGGTCCCTCTCCCTCCTCTCCCTCCTCTCCTTATCTTCCTTCTCCCGTTCCTTCTCCCTCTCTTCTTCCGCCTCCAATTCATCCTTTTTCCTAGCTTCCCTCTTTCTCTCCTGATCGGCCTCAATTCTCTTCTCCTCTTCTCTCCTCTTTAATTTCTCTTGCTTTCTTTTCTCGTCCGCAATGGCCTTTTCCTTCTCTCTCAGTTCCTCCCTAATTTTCTCCCTGGCGGCTTTCTTCTTTGCAGCTTCTTCCGCATACTGCTCATCTGTTTTACCTCCTCTCAAAAACTCCTTCTCAGCTGCTTCTTCCCCAATATCACTTTTGCGAATCGTGCGAACCCCTTCTTCAATTTCTGGAATGTATGCCTGGATTAATTTATCGATTGTCGCCTCCGCAGATTGGTAGATGCCCGCGCGATCCACAGCTCCCTCGATAATTAATGTAGCCTTACTGCGATCCAACCGGAGTAGCTGTCTGGGGTCCTTTTCTAATTGCTCTTCCGCAACACTTAATAATGAGCTCGTAAATTCATCCTCAAAATCCTATAGTGACCACTCTTAATCAGTAACTGAACAATTATCTCAAATAGCCAATTCCTATTCCCAAAAACCTCGCAGCGCAAATGCACGTTGAAATTATTTAGAAATACATACACCTTTCTCCAATTCCTGCCAAATTTTGGTTCTCAACTCGTCATAAGTACCCTTCTTCTTGTATGTATGAGCCAATCCTTCAATAGCCGCTCTAGTCGCAGATGCAAGAGGTAACTCTGAAGTCTTTACTTTCTTTCGCGGTGGAGGTCCAGAATGACCACCATCTTTTTTGTACGTAGATG